>CATQJL010000305.1:34677874-34706761 GCA_958299035.1 Cylicocyclus nassatus
AAGCAGTGGTATCAACGCAGAGTACTACTGGTTCCTCGATCTTACTCATAAAACATCTGGCGGCTAAAAGACGAGCAAATGCGTTATCACCGTTAGGAAGACATAGGGTTGAGACGCACAATGGCGATGAATTTGACGTTAAATGCACTATCTTGTCATACGAGACAGAGATTACAGTAAGAAAGACCGTCGAGGCAGCGTGGATTTCTCTCAGAAATCCTAGCATGAATAACAGAAATGAATGCGTGTCGATAACAACCGAACTCTTGCCTATCTTAACGATCTGTGAGCGATAGTCTGCACATATATAAGTGACGATCATAGGACAGCACTCAGTGTCGTCTGTCTCTTCGGTGCGGCTAAGTACTGACTCTACTGACTCTCACTAACACTACGGTGGATAAAGGTTCGTTTTCTGATCAACATGTCTCAGTACGCTGAGTGCGGGACGAGGTCTAGACTCGGCAGTGCGGAGAGGCGTTTGACGGTCTGGTTTCGCAGATATAACGCTGCAATCTACTTTCAGGCCTCCGACGAAGACGAAATTGTCGAAACGTAAGGCCAATAAAGAATTCCACCGTACAAACCTGGCACTGGCATAATATCATATAACAATTACTAACATATTCCCGAATGCCAAGGTTTAGAGAAGAGAGAACATGGAACTTACTAACTGGAATACAGCCACAATTTCTCTCTCTTGTACGCGAAGCCCTTTCGCTTCGCCAGCGAGTAGTTGCAATACGACAGTCGGTCACCTTCCTCCAGCGTTGTAGAAAGAATGGACTGCTTCCCGCTTTCATTTCAAAGAAGAAAATAGGGGCTACCTGTGGTCTTTCCGAAAATGACCGAAGATAAGAAGTGTTTATCAGATGATGTTGAAGATTTCCATCAAAGAAAGACAACGAGTTTTATATAGTACGTTATTGAAATGTAAAGCTAAGGAGTTGTATTGTCAGCGTTTTCTGCCTGAAAATGTATGGAGGAGGATTGAGAGGGGATCGAAGTCTATTTGTGATACCATTCGGTCTAATGCCAAAACCAAATTGCGCTTGAAGTACGACCGCCTCTCGAATTCACTACGTGAGAACCGCGATCCGAAATGCTTACCCGAAATCCACCAATCTAAAGAGAGTCCAGATCCAAATGAAGACCAAAATGCAAGAGTTACTGTTATTGGTAACGTTCATTTATCTACAGAGGCAAAAGAGTTTCTGAATCTCGGCCCGTCATATTCACTGTCACAAAATATCAGCGCCTCCATTTGCCTTAGAGTTATGGGAAACTTGCATAGACTACGCGATATGTTGAGAGTAAAAGCTAGACAGGAAAGTGACCCACAACCCGCACCTTCGGTTAAAGCACTACCGTCGCCGCCATTTCCGCGCTCTTTCTATAAAGAACCTGATCCGATACTTTCTGTTGATACCAAGTTTCGCGTACTTTCAACTGAAGTTTCAAAAGTTTTGCAGAGATTTAAGAGCGTGCGCCAAACTAATTTAACACGAGAACAGCGACAAGGTTTTAAAGAGATGCGCGAATCCCTGAAAGAGCAATCTATCCGTATCTCCGTTAGCGACAAAGGGGGTGAATTTGTAGTGATGCCGCAAACATTAGATAGAGAGATCGCAGAAATGCACCTCTCCGATTCTACGGTATACCAGCGTTCTTCAAGGAAAGAATTCCAGGCACAGTGCAAAAAGCTGAACGATGTTTGGGTTAACGTAGCGAAATCTGCAGGACTGGAGAAGAAATTTATCAATAGACTGAAATTAGAAAACCCAATCTGTCCGGTATTCTATCATCTGTTGAAAACGCACAAGATAACAGCGCAGGAAATTCACTCTATGTCCGCAACAACTTATAAGGTGCGCCCAATAATAAGCTGCGTTGGTGGCCCTACAGACAGGATTTCGTGGTTTCTGAATACGATCGTAAGCCAATTGCTACCAAAAGTACCATCGCATTTAGCTAACACCCAGCAGTTCATAGAGCAGTTGCGCAATATTAATGTTGATCGAAATAGTGTAGTCGAGTCTTTCGACGTTACATCTTTATACACTAACGTTCAAAACGATGACGCACTGCAAGCCCTGTCTGAGTTGTTAGACATGCATTATTCCAACATGGTCACTTTTGGTCTAAGCAAAAGCTGCATACTGGTCCTCATCAAAGAATGTTTAAAATGTAACATATTCAAGTGGTCTGGGAGCTATTACTCGCAAATCAGAGGATTAGCGATGGGACAACGTCTAGCCCCAGTCCTTGCAATTTGTTTTATGAGTAAGATCGAGGAACCAGTACTTGCACGCTTACCATTGATGTATTGCCGTTACATCGATGACTGCTGCGTTATAACATCGACGCAGTCCGAGATGGACGAATGCTTCAGAATTTTGAACGAGCAGTCACGGCACATCAAGCTTACGCGAGAAATCCCGAAAAACGGATGGCTTTCCTTTCTAAATGCTCAAATAAGTTTGTGTGGTGATACCATTCGCATGAAATGGTACAGAAAGGAAAGTTCAAAGAATATCTTGCTACACGCCAACTCAGCGCATCCGTCAACGACGAAACGAGCCGTTGTGCGCAATATGTTTCGAACTGCTGTTAGTGTATGCACGGGTGATCAAGAACGACTTGAGTCTAAAAGGTTGGCTACACAAATTGCGCGTAGTAATGGATACTCGCCACAAGGTTTCCGCTGCGCTTCGAAGCTTACAGACGGTAGCCACACTCGCGATAACAACAAAGTACCCTTGTGCATGCCTTTTATTTCCGATAAATTCAGTGCAGCAATAAAACAATGCCTAGCGCGAGCACAACTGCAAAATGATGTTATACTTGTGAACATTCCGAACGTGAACATCAAAAAGCAGTTGGTAAGGAACAGACTCTACGACGCAGAATGTCTGTCAAAGCACTGTATTGTCTGTCCATATGGAAAACCAGGCGATTGCGCAAAGGCAGGAGTAGTGTATGAATTAGAATGCTTGAAGTGTAAGGCGACATATATAGGAGAAACGGGTAGATTGCTGAACGTTAGACTTGAGGAACATCTGGCGGCTAAAAGACGAGCAAATGCGTTATCACCGTTAGGAAGACATAGGGTTGAGACGCACAATGGCGATGAATTTGACGTTAAATGCACTATCTTGTCATACGAGACAGAGATTACAGTAAGAAAGACCGTCGAGGCAGCGTGGATTTCTCTCAGAAATCCTAGCATGAATAACAGAAATGAATGCGTGTCGATAACAACCGAACTCTTGCCTATCTTAACGATCTGTGAGCGATAGTCTGCACATATATAAGTGACGATCATAGGACAGCACTCAGTGTCGTCTGTCTCTTCGGTGCGGCTAAGTACTGACTCTACTGACTCTCACTAACACTACGGTGGATAAAGGTTCGTTTTCTGATCAACATGTCTCAGTACGCTGAGTGCGGGACGAGGTCTAGACTCGGCAGTGCGGAGAGGCGTTTGACGGTCTGGTTTCGCAGATATAACGCTGCAATCTACTTTCAGGCCTCCGACGAAGACGAAATTGTCGAAACGTAAGGCCAATAAAGAATTCCACCGTACAAACCTGGCACTGGCATAATATCATATAACAATTACTAACATATTCCCGAATGCCAAGGTTTAGAGAAGAGAGAACATGGAACTTAATAAATTAAATGTTTTTATGTAATTATTGCAATTTAAAAGAACTACGCTGCAGTTCTACTTTTTGCATTTATGTCCTGCTTTTTTCCCTAATCCTACGAGGAAAGGAAAGTTGGTGACCGTTTTCTTTTGAAATGAGATTATAGTGGTATACTCGTGCTGCTGATCGTAAATCTGCCTTTGGTATTCTCTGCGCGCTTCGCTGGAAAAAGTTATTAATGTCTTTTCGATTTTGCTTATTCGCAGGTAAATACGTGTGGTTCCCTTTACAGCAAGTGTAATGTGGTGTAGTAGTGTACTTGCAGTTCAGAAATCCAGCGTTTCGTTTTCCAAATAATGTCCGGAAATCTGATTATATTAAGTCGCATTTTTGGGGAAACTTTCAAAAAAGTTCTATATGTATGGTTTATTCAGATTCGTCCTCGAATTTGGTCCAAAGCCAACAGCTGAGTTGGCCAGCTTGTACTGCTCCATTAATGCATAAGACACTTTCCTCTCTTCTACAGTGCTGGACAAAATTATAGGTCTACCTTTAGAAATGTCATAACTCACTCTCTTGGATCGTAGAGCCCACTACCGATTTTTGCCTTATGGCTTCGCTCAGGAAATGATGTCTATAGCGTAGAGGACTATATGAATCGAACGTAATGGGCTACAGAATTGATTGCAATGAAATCGTAAACTGCTGCGCTAAAGTGGGTATGACACATTAGAATCTTTGACGATTGTTGTGATAAACTGTTTCGAAATTATGAATGATAAGACGAGGAACTGAGCGCTGAAAATTTATTAGAAGTCGTTGTTGATTTTTCTATGAGAATTTACGTCCAGTCCATTTTACATAAAAACTATAAAAGTGACCTATATCCAGACCCAGGCGTGAAAGTGTTGTGAGTTTACTTTCTTACTTACTTCAGAATGAAAGCCAATAATTGTTCAAGTTTATGACTTTTATGACTGCACTGAAATAAAAAGCTACACTGAACTTGTACGTCGCTGATTTGGGAAATGGTAAAAATTCTTTGCGGGATTATGTTTATACACTTGTCATTCGATCTCTGGAAAAAGCTTAGACAATCCTAGTAGAAATAGTTGAAGGCGTTTGTTGATTATCTTAGCTATAGTCCTTCGTCCTATGGTCATTCTCGATTTGGGGCTCATATAGACATGGTGTATGGAAATGGCTCAACCGTAATCGCTATAAACCGCAAATTATTCTCCGAATTTATGAAATAAAGTCTCAAAAGAAGATTTTGGAGAGTTGCTTTCTCAGACAAAAGCCAACGCTACGGAAGCTGTCTGATTTTCTAGCAAAAGCAGGCACCAACCTACAGCAAAAGGAATTTTCCCTTAGTATAAAATCCATTTTCCGGAATATCTGGACTACATACCCTTTAATTCAACTGGCTTGGCTGTGGAAAGACGGGGCTTCTTGAGCTAACTAAGGCTAGATAATGACCAGAGAGCACAAGCGCGGGAGGGACGCAGACTACGTCGCGGGCGCGAGCGTCCTTGATTAGGTCACAAAACCATGCCTTCCAGCCGCCAAGCCAGTTGAATTAAAAGTTATGTTTTGTTTCTAATTAACCCAATCTTAGATCACTGATTTTTGGAAGTGGAAACAGAAATCGGCTCTTGCACCTCATTCTACCGATTTGCACTAAAGCGAATTGGTGACCCCAGAAGAAATTTTGCTGGAAACCACTGAGTGCAAGGAATGCTTTGGAAAAAAAATAAATGTTCGTATTAAAGCCAGAGGCAAATATCTTGGGGGACACCCATAAAATCTATCAGTTCTTGTTTATCAGATGAGAGCAGAGCGTCCATAATTCTTTGTACCCATGCAAAGTTGTGGCCATGTGGACAATTCTGTAAGATGACACTAAGTTGTAGAATCATACCGATCATCGCAGTCACTGTTATTAACCAAAACGGGCCTCTCAAAGCGCTGCAAACGTCACCCGCAAAAGGCCACTTAACGCCACCTTTGTTTGCGAATCCCTGGCGGTGATTGTTTTGACAACGTCTTATCGCAAAAGTTTAGCTGTTTAGCTGCTGTGCCTGAATGGGTCAAATCGGCGCTAACCTCACGAGTAAAAGGCACACCTTTTTCGGGTCTTAAAGACACTGTCCACCCAAAATCTCGAATTCAATGTTTTTGTCGCCTTCAGGCCTTCTGAAAGCCCTGATTCCGAATATGGAGTCAAAAATCCGCGAATTCCCCCAAAAATGCCTGCTTCGAGAACACTCTGCAACAAGCGCAGGCGAGATAAAGAATGCAAGTGACCATGGTCCCGCCCCCTATTCTGCTACTTCCAGAGCGGATTCCTCGCTCCAGAAGCAGTCTTTTGCGGTGGCTTGGGGGTTTGCCTAATATGGGGGCCCACACTAGTATGCCATCATAGTCTCATCAACTTCCAATTTGGGTGCTTGCGAAACGACCGCTCTGCCGCACGGTTTTCTTAAGTAATACGCTGTACGATATTGGGTCTTTTGTTGTCTTCTTTCGGCGCGTTCGGGCCGATGAACTTTAGAAGAAGTGGGATGCCTTATGGGTACTTGAAATGCCTAACTAATGATGCTGAGTAGTCCTGGCCCTCATAGTTTCTGATAGCCTAAAAAATCGGCAAAAACTTTAGGCATTAAAGGTCATACGTTATGGGCCGATGAACTTTTCAGCTGGAGCGAATGCAGTTTAGTTGCGACGATTTGAGGGGTTCATCTCATGATGCAGTCCTTTTCCGTACTGAGGACGTGAAGGCTGCGCTAATCAGAATCTCTTACCTTTGAGAAAGAAACATAGTTTTTCCATGTATGAGGAATTTCTTTCCATTTATCATTGCTTACTGAGCAAAACAAAACAATCAATCAAGAAATTCTAACGCCTTATATAAATTCTATTTTACTTGGAGAATAACAGATAAATAATGAAATGAAAGCAGAAAGCGTAGGTGAACACGGGTAAAATCTCATCCATAAGTAGCCATAAAGTCGTATATTGTATATCACAACATTCTGAAATTCAAAAGCACATATGAGTCAACGTCAGTGTAACTTTCTCGGTATGCAAATTGCGATTATTGTAACAGACTATGCACAGAACAGTTTAACAAAACTGATTACTTTATCATTTTTATTGATAATTTTTACATGCAGATTGGTATTATGTTAGAACTAAATAAAAATAGCTGTTATTCATGGTTATTGAGAATCTATAAAACATGCACAAACTTTGACAGTTTCAAAAAGACTACTGCTAATGGACAGAATTTGTGATCTTGATAATCTGACATTATTGCAAAAGCGTTTACGGAACGCCTAACTTTCAAAAAAATTTTCTTACATAAATATTCGGAGATTCATTCTTTCAATTCCACTAGCTACTTCGTCAAACACATTTTCCAAAAACTTGACGTTGTTGCTCATCGATCCTGATAGGTTTTGCTCTATCCAGACAGTAAGAATGCTTTGAGGTATAATTATTGGAACATCCGAGGATAACTCGTGAGTCTATTATTCACAACACTTTTTTCCTGCTGATGAAATCCGGAAATGGTCTACTTATATTAAGATATGTATAGGAGTAGACGAGAGACAGGCTGTATTGCATACAACAAAGCGTAAATATTCATCTGTTATCAGTACCGAATAATTTTATTTTCTTTGTCGTATAGTTCGGGAATCCTAAGTGTAAAAATAAACAGATAAATAAACAAGTGAATGACTGAATGAATAAAGCATGTACGGTCATCAGTCGATTTCTTTTTGCTTTAAAATACTTCAAACGCAAGCTTTTTTACACTATTTCTGCATCATTTTTTTTAAAGATGGGTTGAGGATGACGTGGTTCATTTTTAGTTACTTTCGGTTTCTATGTATGACTAACACTTGGTTGTCTTTGTTTCGTAACGGCTCGAGCGTATGAGTGAAAATGAAATGAAAATGTTTCGACGCCTGAGTATGGTGAGGAGGATAAAATGAGATGAAGGTCAGATTGGAACTAACATCACAGAGGAGGATTTCTCAAAAGAAATCTTCGAACTAGGGTGCAAGTGTAATTAATTGGCAACTATTAAGAAGAGAACAGCCATAGCTAGCTAAAATCTGGGACGAGTGTAACAAGGGGCCATTATCATAAAACAACTTGACCTTATTTTCATTAAAAGGTGAGGCATGAAGTGAAGAAGAAATAAAATGAAATAAGAAATGGCTTAGAGCCCCCTTAGCTAAAAGGAACTCCAAAGTTAGAGATGAACCACGATAGCGTGCTGGTCACTACTATCAGTGCAAGTATACTCTCGCACCCTCCCCCCCCCCCCCGCCCGTCACAGTCCACCCGGAAGTCTTGTCTATCGTACTTGTTTGTCGATACGCTTTTATGTGCACACGTCGAAAAGCCCCCTAACCTTGCGCGGGTCATTTTTTCACGATGACGTCTACTGCGTTGTGCGGGAGTAAAGGACGAGTAAATAGAAGTGGACAGTGCAATAGAAAAAGGATGCAAGTATTTCGTGAAACAGCAAATTGCGTTGCAACTTTTTACTTATCAAAGGTCGCAGTCGTCTACTCGACAAAAATTGGAACTCCGAGACAAAAAGCGTTTTTCTACGTTAGAATGATTCAGTTTTCTTTTTCATTTCTCATTATTACGCTCGGGAGCTGTTCAAAAATAAACACAAAAATAGATGTTAGTGCTACAGCGAAAAATAAACAGAAACACAAAGTGTTAGCTCGTCACTCAGTTCGAGCCTAAATCCATTCACATAGGACAACGACAGACGAAGCTTGCATGGACAATACAGGGTATCCCAAAAGTAAGTACACACTTTTTGCTTGTTAATAATTCTCTTGGTCTTTTTCTTAGCTTCAGTAGAGGAGGCTTCAACTTTGACTTACAGTATGGAGTGAAAGACATTGACAGAGACACAGACAAGACAAAGACATCGACATTCTTTACTGTAGGATTAGCATAGGGAGTCCTAGCAGCGGCATTGTGAAATAAGCCAGTTCAACGAGTACTCTGCGTTGATACCACTGCTTTGAAGCAGTGTTTTCAGACATGCTGATTTTATCAGAAATTATTTATGAATTTTTAAGAAGTCTAAATGGTCCAATCAACATTTTGAAAAACACTGAAAAAAACGTCGGTTTACTTGGCATAACTCATGAAGAAGCCTTATGGTAAAGTGCGAATTCTATTTTAATAATCAGCTGCTCAGATTAGCCTAATGATAAATATTCCCGTTGAGTATCTATTCTGGTGCAATATGTAGCCACGATGGCTCAAAACTCTCTTCAAAGTTTCTACCGTAATCCTACAGTAACGAAGGGCGATGGGTAATTCATTCCATACTGTAAATCTAAGTTGAAGCCTCCTCTACTGAATGGCACTTGATAAGGAATGGTAAGGAAAAGACTCAGTGGGAAGAGAGTTAATAACGATTAAAGAGTTAACTAACGATTTTTTGTGTACTCACTTTTGGGATACCCTGTATAATAACAAGCAACCACAGATTTTAATCTCAAAAATATAACTCAATGGATTTAGAATCTATGTCCCCTCATTATCAACTGTTCTTTGATATTATTGATTGAAGGCAAAATTTTATATAATATAATATATATATAATTTTATATAATATATATAATTTTATATAATTTTATATATTTTATATAATTTTATATTTTATTTTATTTTATTTTATTTTATATGTTTGCAAATTTTTTGGTGTGAGAGTAAACCTACGCTAATACTACCATGAAACACTTACACCCTGTGTAATGAAGAGATAGTTCTTCCAGTCTGTGCAGTGAAAAACATGGTTGGGCAATTATGAATGAAAATGAAGAGTGATTAGGGGAATCCGTTCTCGCAATACTCACGTTAATCCTACTAGTATGAAAAAAGATTATCCGGCTTGAACAAGCAGTCTGGTGGCAATTTTTTTGCAATGGTGAATCCATTTTGTGTAAAAAATCATTCTAGTCGCTAAACTTGGCATGGAGTATCAGAGTAAAAGCATTTTTGACGTCTTTAGTACTGTGAAAGATTATAAAAACGATAGCCTTAGTCAAAAACTAGTATTCGAGACAAATAAATGCTCAAATATGTCAGATCCACACTGTGTAAGGTGCCAGAGTAAGCGAATATTTTGTTCAGGTTGGGGTCTCGCGCAGAATTGACGTCACTTGGATTGACGCCAACATGGTGAGAGACGTCAATTCTGCACGGGACCCCAACCTGAACAAAATATTCGCTTGCTCTGGCACCTACCTAATCGTGATATCAATAACTGATGAGATGATTTGTAACTTCCTTCATACAGATTACTGTAGATTACTGTAGATTACTTAGATACAGATTACTGTAGATTACTTACACAAGTGACTGAACAGGATGAAAGGTGTAGATCAAAAGAAAAATAATTGACTTGCTAATTTCTATAAAGAGAGAAAGAAAAGGACTGAATGGATGTGATGCAATGGATTTGAGTGAAACTTTGTAAAGAAAGAAATGAATAGAAAACTAAATGGGTGGGTCAAATAAAAAATGACGTGATGATAAGAGGAGGAATATTTGAATGAAAGAATGATGAATGAACGAACAAAAGAATTAAATGTTACAGTTTGAATGAATGAATGAACGAACGAGTGAATGAAAGAATGAATGAATAAATGGATGATTGTTTATGTAAATGTGATTGAATAAATAAATAAGTGGATGAGTGAAGAGTGAATGAATGAAGGAATGAATGAATGAATGTAAAAATGTGCAAGTGACTACCTGTTAGTTCTTGTAAATAGTTGAAATTATTTTTACATTTTTTCAAAAAATTCAAAGTAGCCTTGTGCGCCCCCTTTTTTAGATTTTAGAGGTTGTGGCTGCGAAAACATTTGAATTACCTCAAAAATATAAATACTTTCGGAGTGCGTGGCTGACGTCACGCACCTTCATGGAAAAAAATTTTGCCGCCCACTCCCCCGAACGGATATTCTGGGACCGCACTGATATGTAACAGTGGTGGAGGGGGGGGGGGACAAAAAATTTTCCTGAGTGAAAGTGCGTGGCGTTAGTCACAAACTCCGAAGCATTTTTGCGATGCTTCCCAAAATTTTTGTGGGCCGAGGATCCCAGAATATCAGAGAAAGAGGTGTGAACAAGTCATTTGCACCATTTTTATAACGTAAACAAGTTTCAAAAATTTCGCGTCCCATTCTCGGGGGGGGCGTGGGGGGGGCTCTCTCTGTCACTGGTATGTATGTATCACTGGCGGACCCCCAGAGAATGGGCCCTGAATTTTTTAAAATCTACTTATAGGCTGCTGCATGACAAAGGTGCAATATCTTTGAGCGCGAACTCGCCTTTATTAGCCACAGAGCGCATGAGACGCAGGATTTATAGCGGTGAAGATACGCGCGCGTCGCTTTCGCACCCGCGCAAGTAATACTGCTTTTGCGCCTTCGTAATGCAGTAGCCTTTGCATGGTTTTTAAAATTATTCACTTGAAATAATTTTTTAAATTTCTTCAAAAATTCAAAGCAGCCTCGTAAAACATTTTCGGGGGCGTGGCGGTAACCACGCCCCCTTTTTTCTAGATTTTAGGAGTTGGTTAGCCCAAAATTTTCGGTGACAAGATAAATAATCAAATGGGTGGTTTTGAGATGGCAAACTCCGCGCTAGCCTCCTGGGTAATGGCGAGCTCCACTCTAGTCTTAAGTTCATTCCGTGAGTGGGTTATAGGTGTAACCTACAGTTTTTTAAGTAAGCCATACCAGTACGAAAATGCATTAAGGGCAAAAAGTGTAAACTAAGGCAAAGAATATGGGACGTCCTCGTTAATTAATTGCCAAAAATTGCGTTAACCATTTAGTCGAATGGAAAGAAGGGCCTAAAAATGACTGAAGCAGCTGCGATGTACGTTCTCGAACGCACACAAACGATGGGCGATGAGAGCGCGGAGTTTTGGTCAGTCGCGCCGTCCACGCGTACAAAACAAATAAAGAGTGGACACGAGCTCGAAGCCCCCGTGCTAGAATCGGCGCCCGCATATCGCGAAAAACTCGCGCAAACCATATAATGAGTGCTGCTGCATTTTCATGAATGAAGACGTTTTGTTCGTTATTTTCTTAATGCAACGAACCGGATCTTGCTAGGTTGCAGCTTTTTGCAAGGTGAATTGGAATGTTTGAGGCTGCAGACTAGACACATCGTGTGAATCCGGTTGGATTCCTGCTAAAGTGGACAGGCACCTTCAACCGCTTCTAATCATTTTTACAAACTAACACTTAGAGACTTTTTCGCTTTCGCTCAAGTACCAAGCTAACGGATGTTGGGAAGTGCGAGATTAGTGAAAAAGTTTGTGATTGTATAGAGGGTTTTGCCAATTTTCTAGGGATCTTTTAGCCTAAGGAACATCTTCATAACAAAGATCTACTCAAAGGCAGCGTCCGAGCAAATCCCAAAGCATTTGCGCGGACAGCCCACTTTGGTGTGCGCCCCTCCCACTCAAACGAAATCTCCCTCAACCCTTGACGCGTTTTCACATGGCAAGCACAATCGAAGAACATACGATTTAACGTGTCAATGCTTTCCTCGACGAGACTAACCAGGGCACTCGTCCGGGGCTTTGAAAATTAGCGAATGAAGGGGTTCCTGAGGAATTCAAGCTTCTAACGTGCCATAAATGCAACTCATGAAACGGTTCGGATAACACAAAAAATTGAAGTTTGAGAATTTACCCGGATACTGTATTTAAGGTCAATAAAATAAGATTATAAGGTCCATAAATGGAGAATTTTTTTTTGACAAACGTAAACAAGAACGTAATTGGTACAATCCAATGTTCACTACGGGGATCCCTACCTTCCCCCACAAACAAGGTAGTAATTTGATCTTTATTTGCACCCTCGAAAAATCCATACAGCTCCAGCTTTTGAGCTTTATCGTTGTTTATCACGCGTTGTCCGCTGGACATCGAGAAGAGCTGTAAAAGAAAAGTGAGGAAATTGGACAAAAAATTCGAAACCTTCTTACTGTTGTGGTTTCAAAAATTTTTTGGGAATTTTTTAAAATTATTTGCAAGCTTAGGACCTGGAATTTCCTAGGCTCTGTAGTCTTCGTAACAGGGCTCAGCACAGCTGGCACCGGTCAAAATAGATATCGTTTTCAGGGCGGAAAGCAAAGGGGATATCGTTTCTACAGGGGTGCGGAGAACTACCGCAAAAATGCTGCCGGCATGCCACTGGCATGCCATTGGCAAGCTGTCCATCAACAAACAAAGGCGTTGTTTTCAGCCAAAACGCAATAGTATGACACCAAATTTGGTGTGTGCATGCGCGTTGGTGGACCGGAACTATGGGATAAAAATTTATGAAAACTTATGTGAATGAAACTGTGCCGAACTTTTTTCTGAATTAGCTGGCACCGTACAAGCTGGGTGCCAGCTGAGCTGGCACCGACACTTTGCTCACATAATTTTTCATACTTTTTTACATAAAATGTATCTACACTGTAAAAGATTACATACGGAGAAGAAACAGTTTCATAATGTTCTCTTTTCAGCGTTTTATAGCAATTTGAAAACCACTCGGTCTGCTCCGTAGTCGAAAAATCGGCTTTTTCTGCTTTTCAAGATGTGATTCGTCCACTTAAAAAGCTCAGAAAGCTGTGAAAAGTTCTTTCATGAAATCAGAAATGCATGAAAACACTACTACATTTCTTTACAATAATATAAAAATGATGACGGGTTTTCAAAACAAGTCGAAAGGGATTTCGTACAAAATTTTCAATATCAAACGGGACTTCATTTTGGAATTTCCCTGGTGCCAGCTCATGCCGAGCCCTGCTTCGTAATCTAAAGCGTTTATTCATGGCTTTTACAAAAATATCTCCTACCCGACTACCAATTATCTACATAATAAATTATGCGCATTGTTCGCAATTTTTTATACTCCTAAACCTGCCCCATACTTAAGAGGAGGGGAAGACGGATGGATGAGAAGAAAGGTCGCTTTTATTGGACTAGGAATATTGGAAACAAGGAGGTCTGGGGAATAATACTATGTTAGACATTTTCATTCATTTCGAACTAATTTTCGTCATTCTTATGAATCAAAATGATAACCTTCGTCAAAAAAGACCACACTGTCTGAGCGCACGGTTCCAGCAAAATCCTAATAACAATTTATTCAAATTTCAGTTTTCTTACAATTATTTACTTGGAACAATAGTAGCTATGATGTGTAAATAAATGAACAGCAGACTTGTTACAGCAGACGCAAAATTTATTAGAGACTGGTTTGCACGTTGTTTGAGCAGCTTTTCCAAAAATGGAAATGAATTGATGACAAACAAAAAAGCTATGGAAGTATGTACAACGGTTCAGGGATGATGTGATCGAGCTATGAAAAAACACAAAGTCAATTGTACAATACTTTGGGGGGGGGGGGGGGAAGGCTGTTTGTTGACTTTTGCAGTTCTTGTTAAGGTAATGATGAAAAAGGTTGTGGAGGTCAGCATTTACAATTTGAGGGTTATGGTTAATCACAAAAGGCCAGGGTATAATATGGTTGAGAATCCTTCAATGGTATGTCATGTAGAGGTTCTTCGTCAACGCCGGCTGAAGTTTCCTCCATGGTAATGTCTCCATCGATGCTGCCGAGTTGTAGTCCATCCAAGGAGTTCATTAGGTCTAAAAAGCATTTTAGAGGCTATGAAAATTACAAGTTCTCCAAAAAAGTTTCCTATAGGGCTTCAAGCAGCGGTAATGAGGATTTTCTGTGAGCATCAGCTATTCTTATTCATTGTCAGATCCTAAGTTAAAGCCTCGGCAAAAATTCGTTTCCAGTTTTCACCTTTTTGGAGCGTTGTCGCTATGAGAAATCCATATCCGGGCTTTTCAGGCATTAAAATGGGGAAAATAAGCCTTTTCCGAAGGTTTCCAGGTCCGCATTCAGTGAAAAATTCGTGGGCGGAGTTCAAAACGAGGGAGGCGGGGCGCGGAAGACTTCCTGCGTATGTTCACTGAATATGGACCTAGAAATCTTTGAAAAAGCTTATTTTCGCCATTTTCATGCCCTAAAATGCCCAAATATGAGTTTCCCATTGCGAGAAGGCTCCGAAAAACTGAACAGCGAAATTTTGCCGAACGGTGCCTTTTAACAGAGCATAACCGAGATGAATGTTCTAGAAATGTTCTTATTATGGCCCAAAGTTGTGAAAACACGGAGTTTCTCTAAACCAAATGATTCCACTGGACACGATAGTCAAAGAGATAATTGAGAGATAAGAGATATGCGCATTTTACTAGTTTTTGAAAAAGAACTGGTCGTATTGCGACAATAAGAGCTCATAGAAACAAAATCAGACTGCCTTTTACTGATCGCTAAAAATGCTAGAAGGGGTCTAAAACTTCTAATTTTTTATGAGTCTCATGACCTGCCCTTTTTGACCAAGATGAATTTATAATGAGCGGATGTCTCTGCAAAAAGTTATTTTTCCAAGATCCTCATCTGAAATTATGATTTTTTTAGACTCGTAACTTTCTGATGTACATAATAAGAAACCACATAGACAATGTACGAGACAATCTGTCTGGTTACTAGTTTTTTCAAATGATTTTTTCGAATTTTGGTTTAAGAACTACTTTTCAACTTATGTACATCAATATAGCAAGTTTCTGAATCAAACAGGCACCGAGAGAATCAAATCCTAATATTCATTTTTTTCAATTTTTATTCCATTTACTAGCGGAAAATACAACATTTTGCATATTTTGAGTCAAATGTCTATCCGTAATCATTCTCTGCGTTTCCAATGGGAAATTTTATTCAGAGCTCGCCACAGGTGGCTTGTAAGCAACTTAGATATCGTTTTTGGGATAAAAAGCAAAGGGATCGTTTTTGAGGCCAAAAAGACACAGAAATTTTTTTAGTTCATGTTTCGTTTTCTGAGGGTTCTTTTACGTTTGGGGTTTGGGGTCAAAGGAGACTAAATTACCGAAAGTTAAGGAGAACTTCGTTTTTTGCTTTCCAAAAGGCACCTCGTGCCGAGCCTTAATTTTATATACATCTCCTAGCAAAAGAATAGTGAACTCTAGAATCCACAGGTTCTTGTGACCTAAAATAGGTGGTACAAAGGCTCGCTTCCAAATTGATTCTTTTGCAATATTTTAGTAACTTGCGAAATCGAACCTTTTTTGTGCACTGTACAAGTGACTCTCACCGTCACTGAAAGAGACCCATAAAAGGTTGGCGAGCAATGATGAACAATGTTCTTGTCACTGCCAAACTTCTTTCAACAATTTCTTTTTTTTTCAAAGCAGTCACGTCATGTCTTTAATAAAAATTTTCTACATGCAATTTTGTCATAAAGTCGATAAAAGCTTATCAAATTTCACATCTTTGAAAAAAAAGCTTACATGACAAGATATAAGAATAAACCGGACTCTTGATGACAGCAGCTACGTGTTGAGCGCACTATCAAAAAAAAAAGACATAAAGAAATACGATAGTGTGAAGTGGACATTAGAATGAATCATGCTGGTGAATTTCTATGTAAAAAAAATGAGCTATGAAAATTTGCTTCCAAGCTCTAGGAGACTAGTGGGCAAAATTTTCTGACTGTGGTATGTTTAAAGTATTAAGAATATCGGCGTAATTTCCAGAACTCGCGTAAATCTGAGGGAATTACTTTCAATGGCCGTGGCTGTTTGATATGAGATGCATACCATCTGAAGCAGCTTCGAACGCTAATTTCCAATCTGCCTTCCGTTTCTGCGGAACGCTCTTCTGAAGAGGGTTTTGGAAGCCTGAACATCCTATTTTGAGGGCGCTCCTTGAGTTTGAGGGCGCTGCTATGTGCGTTGGTGGTGCAGTAGTGTAATGGTTACTTGCTGGCATTGAATGCGACAGGTTGACGGTTCAAATCCGGTAGAGAGCGAGCCATTTTGCATTTCGAATGTGAGTTTGAAAGCACTCTAAATCGTCTGCAGACATTTACTGTAATGCCTTAGCACAAACAGGAGAAAACATCTTTTCGACTAATGACAGTGTGCATTTTTTGAGTTTATATGGTGACAAACGTGCTACACCATGTTTGGTCCTGTTTTACTAGTAAGAAAGTCAAATAGAATTTCAAGTTCTCATTACAAGCAGTTCCAGAAAATTCTTTTTCTAGGTCACTTAAGCCAGAGGCATTACAGTAAGTGTCTGCAGGCGATTTATAGTGCTTTCAAACTCACATTCAATAAGCAAGATAGTTCGCTCTCCACCGGATTCGAACCATCAACCTCTCGCCTTCAATGTCAGCAACTAACCACTACATTACTGCACCACCAATGCACATAGCAGCGCCCTCAAACTCAAGGGGCGCCCCCAAAATAGAATGTTCAGGCTTCCATAACTCTCTTCAGAAGAGCGTTCCGCAGAAACGGAAAGCAGATTAGAAATCAGCGTTCGAAGCTGCTTCAGATGCTATGCATCCCATATCAAAAGGCCACGGCCATTGATAGTACTTCCCTTGTAAGTAAGTTTATAAAAAGATCTTGAACTAGAAGAAAACCGAAGGGCTCAATTTGAAGTTGACTGACTCTCTATTTAACCCATTGACGACGACGCCTAATTTCGCGTTTCGCGCTGTGGGACGACGCGATTTTACACAACACTTTCGGTGCGGGAAAATTTTGAGATTATTTACGAAATGTAGAGTTGTTTTGTAAACAACTACAGTCATCTTCTTGGACGACAAAGTCTACAGATTTCAAAAGTGCAATAATTTGGAAAAAAAATACTGAACTGTGGAAAAATACTAGACCTGGAAAGGATATAATTTTGCAGACGATGTGGGCCACCGGTGATCCACAACGTCCCTGGCGGGAAGAAGTGTGTGGGCCACCGGTGGTCTACATTGTCGTCAATGGGTCAACGAGACGAGAATGTATCAGCCCCTTTTCAAAACAGTAAAATCTATAAATAAAAATTGAGTTTGACCACATCTGAATGATTAGCATTTTATCAAACAATTTAGGTAATTCTAATTATTTTCAAAAGTAAAGTGGTCACCTTGTCTGAGACACAAAGCATCCCCCAGTCATTTTCAAAACTACACACTCGCAAGTGTTTTTCCTAACACCTCTGGCAAAAACTCCTCTGATGTTTGCATTAGAGCAGAGTAGCAAAAAAGGCTGTTAAAGTAGACGAAAGTGATTGCATTAGAATGCTCACCTCTCAAAAAATCGTCCTCTGTTCGGGTAGGAAAAAACTTTCTGAAAACGGCCTGATTTTGCTCGATCATCATTAGCATAGCTCGACATGCTCGTAGAAATCCTTCTGTAGTGTTTTTACATCTTGGAAACAGTATAGGCGTAAACAGCATGATGACATCTGCAAAACGATAAATTTTGAAAATTACTGCAATTTCTCAGAAAGATAACCTGTGATTCAACTGGTTTGGCGGATGGAAGGCGGGGCTTTGTGACCTAATTAAGGCCGCTTGCGCCCGCAACGCCATCTGCGTCTCTCTCGCGCGCGTGCTCTCTGATCATTGCCTTGATTAGGTCACGAAGCCTCGCCTTCCAGCCGCCAAGCCAATTGAATCAAAGGGTACAAAAATATAGGCTAGCCTTTTCATCTGCATCGGATAAGAAAAAAGCGCGAAAAAAATTTGGTCCAAAATTTCCGAAATGTCAGAGATATAATGCATGGAAGCTTGGAACTTGGGCAGTAGAACATTTCATACATTACAAAATATTATATGACGTCGCTTCGATGAACTATAGAAATTTTCGCTAACAAGAATCAAGGGGTGAAACGAACGAAGGCGTTACCCAGGTAGCACCCCATAGGCCCCGGGCAGACTTCACGCGATTTGATCGTCGCGACTGAGTCGCGACGAGACAACTGTTACAACATCATTCCATGCCGATCAACTTGCATTCGGTTGTGATACTTTTCCAGGCCGACATTTTTGAATGTGAAACGAAAATGAATGGAAATCTTGGCATTAGATCGCGACGATTAAGTCGCGTGAAGTCTGACCGGGGCCATAGGTTTCAATTGTAACCAGTGATCAATTCGATATCTCGCCAAGTACCGTATTCTTTGTTATCGGACCAATCAAGCGTCTCTGAATACGGTAACGGACGAGAGTTTAGAGCGCATTTGTTAGTGCGAGCAATATGCGTTGCGGTTTGGACGACGACCAACCCAGGTCGTCAATCCTGTAAAAAAATGGAGCTGTAAAAAGTTACGGTTGAAAAGGTCTGAAATTTTGAATTAACGCCCCTAAGATATATTCGAAAGCCAATCTGGGTTTCAAGGAAATTTGAAAAAAAATCAAGTTATTCACCAAAGAAAGAAGTCACTTGCGTCTTCCAGTTGTACTTATGTAACCTACTTCCTCTGCCCATTCCCCCCCCCCCCTTCCTCACTTCACTTAGTTTTCTTCTAATAAAAACTTTTACCATAAACAGGAATCAATTCTTCTCTCACTTTCTTCTCTCATATTTGCTTAGGATATTTTCTCCCCCAAAATGAGCTTCCAGTAGAAAACAGGAAAGGACCAGATTTCATGACCTTTGAGAGGGGATATAGTATTTTCAGCAACGAATAACAGCGAAAAGTTTACACAAACTATCCAAAGGGCTGTTGCCCAATTTAGAACAAGAGCGGCTATAGAGAGGTCCAGAGCTTGGATAGAAATAGATAGAGGAATATCCAGCTTTGGTTATCCTATTGTGTAGAGCGAACTGGTCTTGAATAAGAGGGGGAATTTTTGGGAATCAACATTTTTAGTGTTGAAAATCAATAAAAGTTGTGTTTCCCATACCAATCAAGCTTTGTCCTCGATAGCAGGTGAAGTCAAGTAGATTCCGTAATGAACAGCATAGTAGATAGGCACGTTGGCGATTTGCCAATGGTAGAGCATCCAAAGAGCTGAAAAATTCACATTTTCTGAACTTGAACTTGAAAAGTTTCACCTTTCCACAGCCGAGGAATTTTCATGCATTTTTTCCGCGCACTGCTTTTGCGCAAAACCACAAACAAGATTGGCAAATCCGACACGACATGTGTCACAAAAAAATCCACGGAGATCAGTTCCGGATCACACTTACCTACGTAGATAACATAAAACAAGTTCGTCCGAGGCCGATAGTGAAAGACTCAAAAATTCCTCGTTTTCAAACACTGGCGGTAGTTTCGTAAACACTTCCTAAATTAGATTCGAAACAATTTCACTTCTAAATTTAAAAAAAATCATTCAAACTTTCTTTAAGTACTGAAAGAATAATGTTCGGATGTGATTGAACCACATCACGCGTTGTAAACTGGCAGTGTTGAATTTTTGACACGAGATCGGTGACTTCTGAAAAAGATATGGTAAAATATAAGGCTAAATGAATACATGGTGCAGTGGCTAAGAGGGGCCACCATAAGCAATGGCGTCAAAGTTCAATCCCTGGCTGGGTTTGTATTCGGGATTTTAAGTAAGTAGCGCTTGTATGACAGAGTGAGGTATTTATATTTACACCCATCGCCTATTTGAGTACCCATATCACTTATTTTCATAATTAGTTATTATTTGTTATATTATACCCATCTACTGAAGTCCCTAAGTACAACTGTAACAGACAACTTGGCAGGATTGCATGAGTCACGAAATTCTTGATTTTTCTGCAAATTTCGTTCTTGTTAGTCAGAGAGGGAATTTGATAAAAGTGACTGACAACTTCTGTTTCTTTATGACTAATGTGAGCTATCAATATAATGTTCCGTATCGCAATTTAATGACTCTATTCAGGTTTGCAAAATTACTGAATTGGCAAATAAGAAAAATCAGGCTACATCATAAAAAACAAAAAGTACTGTCAAAAGGCTATATGCGGAAATCAGACAACGACGAAAGTTTGCTATGTAAAAAGCAACGCAGAACTAAGATATATATGTGCAAAAGGGTCCAGAGTATAACAGAAGATAAAATGCGAAAATATATTAGGTTGTCAAGAAAATAATGTCCGTTTTTATTTGCTTGCTCTAACAAAGCAACCAGGCTTAACCCAACAAAAAGTAAGGGGTACTGTTCGATAGAGCAAAGCAAGCTCTACAAGATGGCACTCATGTCTTTGCGCCATTCTCGATCCACGGAGAGTTCGAACTCAAAATCTAAAGATTTCCAAATGCCCAAAAAATTGAAAAAATCAGATCTTCGTCCAAATAATTTCTACGGACCTCCCACTCGCTCACATCAATACTATCGATATCTGATATGCATATGTGCGAGTGCCGTATTTTTTCCTTGACTAGAAACTGGGAAAACGAAAATTTCCCTGATTTTTTCAAAGCAATGCTGAGCCGTTTTTGCATATGTAGTTCTACACTACAGCCTAGGTAAGTATAACTGTAGATTTTCAGCCCATTCCAAGCGGTATTTTTCGAAAAATAACGAATTCGGACTTTTTCGTTTCAGTGCTAAAATCGACATTTCTCGAAAAGTACCGCTCGAAATAGACTGAAAACCTACAGTTATGCTTACCTAGGTTTGTAGTATAGAACTACATATGCAAAAACGGCTCAGCATTGCTTTGAGAAAATCAGGAAAATTTTCGTTTTCTCAGTTTCTAGTCAAGGAAAAAATACGGCAATCGCACATATGGATATCAGATATCGATAGTATTGATGTGAGCGAGTGGGAGGTCCGTAGAAATTATTTGGACGAAGATCTGATTTTTTTTCGATTTTTTGGGCATTTGGAAATCTTTAGATTTCGAATTCGAACTCTCCGTGGATAGAGCATGGCGCAAAGACATGAGTGCCACCTTGTAGAGTTTGTTTCGCTCTATCGAATAGTACCCCTTACCCTTTTTGGGTGTTGCTTTGTTAAAGCAAGCAAATAAAAATGGACATTATTTTCTTGACAACCTAATAGCTCTATACGAGCAATTTCCCCCATCTTTTGATGTAATTCTGAGAAAAACTGTCTCAGACAGCTGACCGGAACTTCCGCAGAATGTTTGGGGAAGTTCCTCCGCGTCATCTGCAGAAGTTTCGTGAACGTGCTGCGGAAGTTTCCAAATGAGGTGCTGTGTAAGTTCCGAAGAATGCTAACGCAACAGCAAAAGAGAACATCGAAGCGAGATAACCTTACTCTATTGACTGTGAGACTCAACTGCTATCCTCTGCACCTCGACTGACATGTTCGATAATCCACTCTAAGTGTTGCCGAGGCAACATCATATTAGACAACACATTCAGAATCCTGCGGAAGTACTGGCATGTCGAAGTGCTGCGGAACCGCTGGCATGTTTCGGAAGTTCCGCAGCGCTTTGTATAAAGCCCTACGAAAGTTCCCGTTTTCATCCAGTCTAATGTGAAAAGCCTGTGGAGGTTCCCATTTTCAACGTTACCACTTTTGCAATTGTAAACAAAACCCTGCGAAACCGCTGCAAATTTTGCTTGCCCTGCGGAAGTTCCGGTGAATTGTCTGAGATGTTACATACTGTAATTTAGCAGTTTAATGTTCCATTAAAATAATCCGGGAATAATGGTTATCTGTTCTTTTTTCATGCCAAGACTGATATCTGGAACATTGCAAGGCGCGAAATTTTTGAAAGTTACTTATATGGGTTATAAAATTGTGCAAATGACTTATCTTCACTTGTAAATGATTAAAATAATTTTTAAAATTTTTTAAAAATTCATTTTAGCTCTATAAAAAAATTTATTTCGTTGGCATGGCTGACGCCACGCCCCCTTTTTCCAGGTTTTTGGGGTCGGGGACCCGCAAAAATTTTGAGAAGCACCCCAAAAAATTTTTCGAAGTGCGTGGCTGACGCCACGCACCTTCATTAGAAAAAAATTTTTGTCGCCCCCCCCCCCCCGAGCCGAAATCTTGGGTACGCCACTGGTGGGCCATACTCGAGTATATGGGAGAAACTCAATAAATGCTGCCAAAACTGATAGGAGCAGAGTTTGTCATTTTCCAATTATCTTATCTCTTGATTTCATGAAGACTTTCTGTCTATCATAAGAAAACTGGTTTTGTTTACGCCCAGCATACTTTTATGGAATGTACGCCACACCACAACAAAATGAAGTGAAACTCAAAAATAATACTTTGTAGAAAATACAAAAGCTTACATTCCCCTCTATTTTCACATTGATTCCAGTCTTCAATACAATCACGCCGACACAAAGCAAAGAAACTTATTACATTTTTCTTGTAAAATTGTTCCGCTCCAACAAAATCTATCACTATTTTCTCTCTCCATCAACTGTCAGAGTATAATGATCTCTCGTTTTGAAATGGTTGTTTTCTCTTGAAACTGTGAAACCATAGCGGATAACGGTGTGCTTTTGCAAAAACTCGAAAATTATGGCGACTGACGATTAAACTTTCTTACATAGTCCTTGAAGGAAACTGGAAAATTTAGCGTTTCGACAAGGCAATTTACCCTTTGATTCAACTGGCTTGGCGGCTGAAAGGCGGGGCTTATGACCTAATTAAGGCTTGAGATTGATCAGAGAGCACTTTCGCGACAGAGACCCAGACTGTGTCGCGTGCGCGAGCGGTCTAATTTGGGTCACAAAGCCCCGCCTTCCAGCCGCCAAGCCAGTTGATGCAATAGTTAGCGCTGCTTGGAAAAGATTTTCGCATAGATGAAGTACATTAAGATCTTCATTAGTCTAGTATCAACCCAGTTTTTACATTTAAAATTAAAATAATCTCCACGATACTCACAGAAACAACTCGTCATGACAGATGCACTCATTCCACAGTTTTATATTACTATTAGCCAGAAAAAAAATTCATAAAGATTGCCAAATAATCTTTAAAACGGAAATGTACAAGCTGTACTTGTACTGTACCTATAATGATTCCTATTAGAAAAGGCATTACTGACTCTTCTTGCAAAACTGATAAATCTTTAAGAAAACGTTATCAAACGCTCTGTGCAAACTTTTTTATTTTATTTACATCATCAGAACAAAACATAAGCCCATCAAGAATGCAAGAAAAATGATCCGTACTTTGACATTTCTCACGCGACTCAGGAAAATTTTTGCATCTTACATAGTGGCGATGAGTTTTTCTTACAGCGATAGTGGCGATGAATTTTTCTTACAGCGATCATTACAGAGCTCAATATTACCTAGAAGATGTCACTTAAAAAATCATAAGTGTTTATCAGGGTCTTTATAAATACCCCGAAACCAATAATTCTTTTTACAAATCAAATTTTTCATCAAAATCCGAACCATGGGCAGCTTTTATAGATTTGTCAAAAGAATTTATATTGAGTTGAAAATGAATTTAATTGATTTGAAAATTTACGTTGTTTCAAACTGAAAGCTTTCTCTTGATCGATAAATTGGTTTAATTTCCTTAGTCAAGGGACTAAGAGAAAATATCGCCCCTGCGATTTGAAAATTTTCGCAGTTCATTTGAATGTTAATTGCGAACGGATCCAGAGTTTTTTTCTGATGAAGAAAATTCAAGTGCGCTAGATTTACTTGACCATTTAGCTTCAGAGAAGGAAGCTAATTTCCAGAAAATTAGAGAAGACAAACATAGGTAAAAATGTTCCGCTGGAAACTCTCAATTCTTTAGAGCTTGTCTGAAGAGGAGGCTTTGATGGCTATCAGAAGAAGATGAACAGCTCATTAAAATCTAGATTTGTCAATTCCTATACCTCAGCGCTCAGAAGAGATTGCTAGAAAATTCTGGAGCCTCGCAATATTACACAAAAAAATGAATTTGGGAGCTTCACAATAGGAAAATCTTGTGGAGATCATTCCTTGTAAAATATTTACTAAATCTCTGCTTTCATTCAAAACCCCTGGCAGTAGGAGATAGACCATCTAATGGAAATACGAAACATCCCAATAAAAAGCATCATGGGTGAAAGCATCACAAGTATAAGACAGGCAGAAAACTTGTAGAAAAGGAGAACTACTCATAAAAAGTTATAGTGTTGTTCTCATAACTAAAAGCGTTTTTGTATAACACGAGAGGCACTTTGAAGCATTTATGAGGTGTTCAGAAAAACATTGAAGCAGCTTTTTCCTAAAAACCTTGTAGTAGCTCAAAAAACTGTGAAAAAAAAAAGAATGTAAAGTTTAGTTGCAGGCGATGTACAGGACGTTCCAAATGTTTCTGGCCCCAATTACTTCATTTGTAGATTTTCTAACTCAGTTTTTACTATATGTCGCTAAACCTAAAGTTCAGTTCTCTAAATACTTAACAACGAGAAAATCTTTGCTTCAAGATACTCTAAAAAATTCGGATGTAACCAATCAGCTTTTTCTAGAAATCGGAAAAGTGCGTTATTTGATTTGTTCTACTTTTTTCATCACTGAAAAACGGAAACAACTTTTCGTTTTTTATCCTGAAAGTCCTAAGTCTACAATTTTTTCGAATAAAAAATTCTCCAGTGCCTTGCGAGCAAAGACCTTTTCGTCTCCCTTTTCTGTGACATATGTCTTCTTCGTTCAAGGAAAAATGCGTGGAAGCTATACTGATTGCCTTACAACCTAATCAAAAATCAAAAAAAAATCACAAACTCGCCTGATTTTTACTGAGATAATTCCGAGGTTTGATGAGCACAATAAAACAAAAATCGAGTCAAAATTTGAATTAAAAGTACTTTGGACCAGATACTTTTCAGCGCCGTGTACTGTGTTTTTTAAGATCCATTTCTCAATTATAAACATTCTCGAATGAAAAATATGAATATTTTAAATTTTTTTATGATAATTAAGACAGGTTTTTGTAAAATTATTGTAGCCTTTAGGTCAAACTGAAAAATATGTTTAAAACCTATATTCTACAGTCTCAGATGCCTGTGTACAGAAAATCAGTTTGACAATTTCGATTTCAAAAAGGGATGCGAATTTTGAATTTCTTATGTTTACTGGATAATTTAAGAGGACCATACTGTTCGCAAAAATGCCTTCACCTCTTGACTAGAATTTTTTTTCAGTGAAAGGCAGCACAAGTTAATTTTCTTCACATGAAACTCTCCCCCCCCCTCGATCCAGCCAACCCTAACCCCCCCCCCCCTTCCGCCTAAGGAGTTTACTAACCGCAATAGAACTACCCCTGCAAAAGACTCACTCTGTTTACCATTCAAACCCAATCCGCTTCCCCTGATACACAAGAAAAACATTCGATCGGGGCTCTTATCGACGCAACAGGCAACAATAAGCCCCATAAAAGATATTATTTACCTAGGAAAATGCAGTCCAGGGGCCCAGGTTATTGTGTTTTGAAAAAAAAAGAACTTGCGCGTCTATACTGGTCGTGAATGCGGACCTACCTGATGATTTAGCGTAACGTAAACCGAATCGAACGGCCGTGACAGCACGTTGTAGATCACATAGCGATGCAAGGAAATACTGAAACACTAGGGTTTTTGTGCATTTTTTCGTTTCAGGGTTTTTTACGTTTCTCAGCAACCGCTAATGCTTTACGGTTTGCTAAGCGAGCATGGAATTTGCAATAAAAACTGCTGACTCAACAATTTTTTATATAATCGCTTGCCATTGTTCAATTACCCACTTTTTTGACGTAAAATGCGAAGTCTACAGTCGCAGAGTCGAGAACGACTGTAAAATCGCAGAAGAAATGGAGTTGTGCAATTTGCAATGAAGAAAAAATTAGCCATAAAAATCATTAACAATTATTTCCAACAAGGAAATCATGAAACATACATGAAATAGCGCAAAGCATAGTGCAAGAATTTCTATGACACAAAGAAACCCTATACTTTTCCTATATGCGCAGCATGCGCGATGCGGCAGGCAAATGTTCGTGTCCACGTAAAGAACCTGTGTCAATTTTTTTCAATGGCAGCAAAAGCTTGCAATATTGCTCCAAATTACCGAAGAAGAAAAGAAATTTTTGCAAGAGCTTAAGAACAATTTTTTTAAGAAAACGTTTTTGCATTGCAAGAAGAATATAAAGAAGCCTAAAAACTATTTTTCAAAGAAATTGCATAGCTCGAAGCGCAAGATTTCCCCTTCAGCGGGAAGGGGGCAAGAGGCTCTTTTCTATAAACGTAATTTCACCGTATAGTATGCAAGAATTCACGTGACCCATATGACAATGCCCGCGCTGTCAAATGCATAACGTACGCGGTGCGGCAGGCAGATGTTCGTGTCCAAATAAAGACACCACTCTGCCAAATTTTTTTTGTAAAGATATTAAAGTATGCAGAGATTGTAAACTCAAGTCAAAGTAAAAATTTTGTAAAGGAAAAAACTTTATTAGCTGAAGAAAAATTGTGACTGAATAGCAAAAAATACGACGAAGTTAAGGGAAGCTTAGAAAAAATGCATGGCTAAAAAACAATTTTTTCTTTAGCAGAAGGAGCAAGGAAAAAATTATTTATGCATAAAATTATTAATTTATTTCTCTCTACTTTTTCTCTTTCTCTTGTTGTTCTACCCTCGAGCTTCCTTGCGAAATTTCCAGAAAGATCCAGCTAGCTAAAGCTATAACATCTCCAAGCATCATTGAGCAGCTCGGAAACAGTAAGCAACTTTAGGACGAGTTTGCCTGCCTGTACGAATTGTCCCTACTCAAAATTCAAAGAGCAATCACAGAAATCAATAGTCATAAAGACACAAACGAGATTCTTCCATTTCAGCAAAAATTTTATTCTCTTTGGAAAACTCTTTCTTTCGCCCGTTCCCATTGATAAAATAATGAGCACTTTCGACTGCAGATGTGTTTTTCGTCGTTTTCTCCGATAAAATTTATCGTCAAGCAACCTTCATTTTCGCCAAACATTCACACGCTTTATTAGGCAATTTAGATCTCGTAAAATTCGCATCGTCGGAACAGTGAAGCCATAGACAGACTTTCACAAAAGAGAAATGATATTTCCTGTGAACTTTCCCTAGCACATACACATACACACACACATGAGATGTTCTTGCACTTCATGTGAGACGAACAATGGGAATTTTTACGAAGTAAAAATTGAGAGTAATAGCAGACTCCGGGGATTAACCTTAGACGGCAATTACAGTGCACTATTGTAAATTGTAAGTTGTAAAATCCACGAGAGGACGAAAACCGTGAAAGAAGCAAGGAAAGGTTTTTAGTACTAAAGACTTGAGACGTTCGGAAATGGTCTCGCAATAGCAATTGAAATTTACTTCAGGTAAGGAAGTAAAGGAAAGTTTTCAGTTGATAAGATTATATGTGACAGGTGTTAGGCTTCAAAAATACCAACAATACAGTTGCAGCGGTGGAATTTGTCCAAAACTGCGGGATTGTCGGGATTCGCGGGATTTTCGGGATTCGCGATGTTTGCGGGATTCGCGACTTCACGGGATTTGCGGGATTCGCGGGATTTGCGGGACTTGCGGGATTTAGCTATAACTTCTTTTAAATCCATTTTATTTGCAATCTGCGTGTAGATTTGGCTTCAGCTTGATGAGACGAATCGTTTGATATACAGTATGTCCGTAATTCGTGGTGAGTGGGTAGACTTACAATGATAACTTGTTGTTCTCTATGTTAAGGCTTTTGTGAACATTTATCACAGCGTAAATCACGAATAGCAGGTTCTGGTAAGAAGTTTTCATTATCGAAACTATCGCGAAAAATTGGGCAGTTTTTATTTACCCTTATCACTGATATAAGCATTTTATCATTTATCACTGATAATATCACATTTTTGGATCATTTTTTGCATATGGTAAGGAAAGTACTGTAGGAAAAGCTGTGTGAATTTCTATCGCTCTTTCTCTCATTATAAGTGATCTACAGGCTTTTCTAGTTCTATTGCTCGGTGCAATTGGTAGATCCCTCGCTGCAGCAGTCGATCGATTTTTCATCGGCACATGCCATTGCTGCCAATTCTTACCTAGAATGGCATTTTTACTTCAACTCGCTTCACGCCGAAGCCGAGGGCTGAAATTCTGCACCTATATGGAAGATGAACGTGGAATTCGACCGCATGAATTCAAGCCATTCTTATCTGTCGTTGTCATTGATATCATCATTTTATCATTTATCACTGACGACACAAAATTGGATCATTTTTGATATACAATAAGAAATGTACTTTAGAAAACGCTGTGTGAGTTTTTATCGCTCTGTCTCTTATAGTACAAAAACCATTCACAGAACATGCAAAATTTCCGGGAATTCCGCGAAATTCATGTGAATCACGCAAATTACGCAGTACTCTGCGTTGATACCACTGCTT
>CATQJL010000305.1:34707261-34746864 GCA_958299035.1 Cylicocyclus nassatus
AAGCAGTGGTATCAACGCAGAGTACTAGGTGAGGTGGGAGGGTGGGGGGTGGGAGGGGGGGGGGGGGTAGGGGAAAGGGGGGAGGTCGTACGGATGGGTACCCTCAAGGGGGGGGGCGTAACTGAGGCTCCCGGATCGCATCAGCACGAAAGCAGTGGTATCAACGCAGAGTACTGAATTCATCTCATGCCAATCTTCTTGTATTTCGGTTGTGATAGTCAGTCATGATTAGTCTGCTGGAATATCATAACTAAATACAAAAAGACCGGCATGCAATAGTATCATTACAGTCGTCTTGTCGCAAATCGCAACGATGAAATCGCGTGAAATCTGTCCGAGGCCAACACTACTTGCACTTGGCCTGACGACTTATTCTCAGCTTATTCGCAAACACTTCCAGAAACTACTCATATCGGCTGCAGCTGGATGTGGGCATGCAATCTGTCAAGAGAATATTACTGTTGTTTGTCTTCTTGAACATGTGTAAGTTTCAGCTTGAAGTCAAAAATTTTCGCCTTTGATTGAGAATAGTGCAAAATTGTTTCGAACTAGAAACAGTAGAGGATGCTGAACTTTTAGTAGTAAAGCCTCTATCCTCCATATATTTTTCACTTTTGTTCAAGTCATCTTCTCACAAATCATTGTTCCTTGCAGCATTCAAAAAAGTAGGAACATCAAATAATGAATTACACTGGTTCCTACATAGTACTTCAGTGGCGGTCCCAGGATTCCCGTCCGGGAGAAGGGAGGGGGGGGGGCAAAGTATTTTTCAAGTGGTGCGCGGCGGTAGCCACATATTTCGAAGAACTTTTTGGGGCTGTTTCTTTAAAAATTTTTAAGAAAAGTTTTTCTTTACAAAGCTAATTTGTTTTTTGAAATTTTGATAATTTGATCATTTAGAAGAATTTTTTATAACCCCTTTAAGTAAATTTTAGAAATTTCGTAATCCATTTTCTCGAGGGTAGGGGCACCGCTCCCTCCCCCTCGGTCCGTCACTGCTGTGCCCTGATTTCATGCAGTAGATACAGGGCTTTACAACCTGAGTGTCCCACCCGCCCCGCTAGGACGCCACGCTTAGGTCCGCGCAGCGTTCGTGGCGCTGGCTGCGCGTCCACTGAAGCTTGGCGAAATCCGGGAGGTACGCAGCAAACGCCGCGCGCGGCCTGAGCGAGGCGGCCGCGTTGGAGGAGCCGCGCAAGCGAAACTTGCGACTCTCAGGTTGAAAAGCCCTGTATATATGCAGTAGATAATTTACGTTATGCTGTTCTCTTTACACAAAAGCACTTAGAGCTTGACTCATCAAGTCTTTGCAGGGTCCAAGAATTTCAACTCAACCAGGTGGAGGCAAATAAAATTTCTTAAGAACGATAATGTAATTTTTTTGTTATAAAGCGGACTTATTAATCGGCTTTAAACATTATCGTGAAGTTTGCACTAGTCAAATTATTAATTTATATATAATTTGTTTTGATTTGTTAATGTTAATTTTGCCACAGTTCCATTCAACTACAGAAAAGCAATGCTCCACTGTTGCTTCGTAAAAGTTCGCTCTGGTCTACTACTCACAAGCCCTCAGCGCACATTTTAGAAAATTGCTTCAACACTCAGTGGATGGTGTAGATTTCACAATGAAGACAAAAGTAAAGTAAAGTTGACTATTTACTTCAACTTTTTTTTCAAATGAATGGTCAGGAAGTTGGCAGAAAAGGTAAAGCTTATAAAGTTTTTATGTGCTAACATGAACAATTTTCGAAAATTTCGAAAGCCTCCGGACTCTGGGTCGTGAATGAATTGAAAGTACCGTCTGCTTCTATCACCCAAATCACACATCTATCGAAGGGGAATCATTTTACACTTCGTTTTCGTGAGATCAAACTCTACTCTGTCAACTCTCGAAGACAGAAGGGCAAGCACCTACGTTGATAGCGTCTGCACAGCCACTTCTTATATATAAAGCTGAAAGTCTGTTTGTCTGTCTGTCTGTATGTCTGTATGTCTGTCTGTCTGTACGTATGTGCGAAATAGAAATTTTTATTTCTGAACCGATTTGGACCAAACTTGGCACACATATACTTCGGGGCAGGAAACGTGTCACAGGCTACTTTTCGTTATCGATCGATATCGATTTTATCGATTTTTTGCAAAATTTGAGCTACAGGGCTGGGAGTGGCACAGGGGGGGGGTAATCGAGCATGCTGATTACAAATATATTATTGACAGACCCGGGCGGAGCCGGGTTTGCCAACTAGTTGACTTATAAATCAGGCTCATGATGGGTTGTAAGACCGCTACTTTCAGCAGATAATGGAGGCCATTAAGGAATCCGTCTTACTTCGCCGAAAATAACCCAACAGCGCCCAAAAAAGCCCAAAAGCCCTTTTCAAGCACAAGTTTTGGCGCGAAGGCATGTGTGTTGATTTCGCAACGGAGTCATTTTGCTTTATATACTTTCTTTCGTCTGCAAATCAAAATAACGTCAAAATCCTACCAAAAGTTCCAAGGGCGTTCCGGCTCTTTCTGGCACTTTGCTTTTTTCGGAGAAGTATGACGGATCCCTAATAGTTCGGCTGACTTTGCTAATAAGGCAGAGAAGTGATTCATGCATGATGGGTTATGACATGTGTACGTTCATGGATGTTAAATGAAGCCAGCATTATCATTAGAACAGCTTTGAATTGAGCCATCTTCTAGTGTATCCAACAAGTGATAGCGCAATATTGACTATCCTTCTGCAGCGACGCCATTTTGACTAATTCGCTCGCCATCTTCAAGACTCCTTAGAAGAAGGTTGAATCCAGAATAGTATCTTACTCAACCGCGTGGGGGGGGGTTGTATTGAGGAGTCGGAAAAGGAAGAGAATCTTAATTGAGTAATACTGATAGTAGCGTTAACATGATGTTCGTAAATGGTTTGTCAAAAAACCCCATTAGAGGAATCTAATTATATTGTGTTTGAACGGGCACCAGTGCCTTGTTGCAAAGTTATGGTAATTTGCAGAGTATGGATGGACATTTTTTCGCCTTTCGGGTCATTCAAATCACAAAAATTCACCAAAAGGCTTCATCATGGGAATGAGCACGATTTTCCCGATCAGCAAGCCAGATGATTTTCGCAGGTGTATGAGTTTGACCTCCTACCATATATCTATCTTAATTCCACGAAAAGGTCACAAAACGCAAAGAGAGTATGATGCTGTGGTTAGCATGTGAATAACACCCTTCTAGGCCGAATTATTTGAACCAAACTCAAGATTTTGTTCCCCCTATCGTAAGCCTACCGTAACTTCATGAAAGGGCATATTACAGAAGAATTGTGTAATTTGTATTTTTATAATTGTGATTAGCACGTCAAATAACACCCCTGACCCACGCTCCAGCGAAATTGATTTTAACCCCTTCCCCCACCCAACCTTACAACCGTCGTAGTCCCAAAAAGGGCGCTACCGCGCAAAAATGATAGTTAACCAGCAGGTCGAATACCCTCCCCCCTAAAACCGAGTTTGAGATCACATCGAAATTTTGGGGCATACTGGAGTAGCCCCGTTCAAATCAAGACAGATGGCCCATCATCAGAGTTGAGCTTAAAGGCAGTGTCCCGGCAGAATTTGCATTTCCACATTTTTGCATGTTCTGAGCCTTTTCCACCCGTAGACCCCGAATTTAAGCTTTGAAACGGTTGAAAAGACCTTTTTCGGGGCATTTACTCAGTTTTCAAAAGGCAGCTCGGACGAGAATTTCAGTGGAAAGTTGGGAGGCCCCGTCACAAAGACCCTGCCGCCTGTAACTTCTGCTTTCGATAGCACGCACGTTGCGAAGAGCGGTAGTGGGGTCCCGCGTCGAACAGGTAAGATAAGTCGTCCGAGAGCGGGCCGATTGGGATCGCGCGCGCCTTCGAGGGCCATTTTCTCGGCGTGGGGGGAACATCAACAAGCCGGACTGGGCCTGGAGATTGATGAGGTGGCCAGAAACCCCACCGCAGCTCCCTAGGGTGCGAATCTGCCGTTAGATTTAGCCTGTACACTGCCTTTAAAGCCAGTGTCCAGGCTAAATCTAACGTCCTCCGATTAGGGTTGATCCTGAATGTAGGCCATACGAGGGGGCATCTGCGTTGGTCAGGTCCTCTAATGTTGTCTGGATGGAGACAAGGAGCCTGGAACAGCGAAAGTGATATCAGACCCAGCTCAGATTCTATCAGACTCCGCCCACGCATGTACTGAAAGCCATTCGCGCCTTCAAAAAAAGGGTCTTCAGGAATCGGATTTTTGGGGGGGGGGTGAGGTTTTGGACTATTCAAACTTCATAACTGTAATCAGGACCACGGAAAGGCTCCTGAATGGCAAAGACATGGGAGGCAAAATCTTGAGTGGAGCTGCCTTTAAGCTTGGATATAGAAACTTCGTTGACTTGGCCAGTGAACCCTTGGAAGAAACGATTTGTCACGGAGAAATTATGGAGGAAATAGCGGTGGGGACCTGCTCAATGTAGTAAATGGGAGGGGAAGGCAAAAGGAAAGTGGAAGGATTTTGAGACAGAATTTGAATTTGGCACTGCAAAGTGTTAGGAGTCTATGCAGCAGCCGTGGCTTGAGAAAAAAAATCGAGAAAGAAGCTCTGGGATTTTGGCACGGAAAAGTCAAGGGGAATGCTGTGAACATTGCGAAGAAAATACTTCGAAGTGGAGAGGAATTTGCTGTAACTTTGGTTAGTAAGCTTTGAGAAAAGGAAATTTTGGAGGGGGATAGTTCTTTGAGTAACGAAAAAAGGGTCGATAACTTGATTATAAAGTTCCAGGGGGGAAAGTTAGTGCATTTTGGCTAAGGAAATCAGAAAGGAGAACGGTTGTTTTTAGGCTAGAATAAGAAGGGAAGTAGGCGGCTGCTTTGTTGGAAAAGCCGTTAACGCTTTATGAAAATTTTTTTACCGAAACGGACACACAATACATTAGTCATGGAAAGCCACAGAAAGGAGAGCCACGAGAAGGGTGCTTCAGAAGATGAAGGTGAAGCACTACTTCGATTATTCAATGCGCAGAGCGATTCTAGAGAAAAAGTACGAGATGTAGGATATGTATGTAGCTTTACTTAACGCGACATCTAGACAACTTTTTGTTAATATAGGCGTTCTTCTGCAAACAATTGTACCTTGACATTGGTTCATTCAAATATATGCGCATCATGCGTTTCCAACAGAATTTCAAGTCTAAATATTATTAGACGGTAATGTAAGCTTTTACAGCACCGAAGAAATTGTTAATCGAGGTCTGAGAGACTAAATATGACATTTTTCACATCTGATAGGCATTGGGTTACTAATACACAAGACAATTACAAGACGATCGAAGGAAAATACAAATCCATGACGTGAATAACTCTTTCGTACAACTTAGACACATTGACCAGCCAAGGAAGGCGACGAGGCCCTTCCAACTTCCGACCGCGAAATTTGGGGCGAGGTTAGAGCCTGCCGGCGATGGGGTCAAAAATTCTACCGGAAGGCGTCCGCCCGAGACCGGAAAGCTCAAGGTATGCACCAAAATGCACCTAACGGAAAAAAATATCCGTATCTTCTTTTACGTGAATTACTCTCATTGCCGTATGATTCATTTCAACGATAGTGCACCATGCAGTGGTGGCTTCCTTAGAGGATTAAGAATTGATTCTCTTTTGAATGATAAAGTCCTTCTATACTCAGACAATAACGCGGACGAGCGGCGGGCCTTAACGGCTTTCCGGGCAAGCGGCGGGTTTTGATTTGTGGGCGTGGCTTTCTTGCGGACGAGCGGCGTACCCTCGCTACCGAGCGTGCGAGCGGCGGACCTCGATTTGACCAGCTGCGGCCCATCCCCTCAAGCGGGTGGGCGGCGTACCATTAACACGCTAAACTAACTTGCCATCATTTCTATGTGCGAGTCATTCTCATTTAGTGTTATTGCAGCGTGAGGGCGGACAACTAGCAGTGGCCAGCAACAATAAGAAGGTAAGTGTGCTCAGATAGTTATGATGAGCATCTGCCGGCCACTCACATGCCCATCCCGAGGGCGTGCCTATATGCGCGCGCCACATACCTCTACCAGTTTCTGCGCAATATGAAATTCCACCAGTTATGTTCAGTTCCGGGACATTTCGGGCCTCAAGTACTTCCAAATGCGAATTCGGTGCCCCCCTTTGTACAATCACTTTTGTTGAACTGAGAAGCCATTTACTCAACAAGGAATTGATTTTTTTGCAAGAAGAAAGCGGAAAAACAAATTCTTTTTCGTTCCCTTAGGAAACGGAAACGCGTTTTTTGAAATATTTTTTACACCGCTGGAAAAAGAAAATGATTTCCTATTTCTCTGCTACCAAATACTAGGTCTTTGTTCGAGCAGCAGAAGTTCTGCAATCAATGCGCAATTAAGATTTTATACGGCCGCAGAAAAGCGACCCTGCAAGGTTATGTTTGAAATTTTCAGTTCGAAAGATGTTGGCCATGTTCGTGTATGCATTTTGTTGCACAACGGATCCATTTTTCCATCAAACGGATTCACTTGGCTTCTGGCCCGCAAAATTGGATCCGTGTTTCCACTATTTGCAGAGTCTTAGATGAGTTTGGCAAGTAAATGTGCAAGCCATGGACTTGAGCTTAAAAACGCGATCAAAAGTCTACTAATTTACATAAACGGCGCCAAAAAGACTGGATTGAGAAAAAGGTCAATTTGCCGAGGTTTGACCCGAGTGACAAGATTCTTGCGCAAAGATGACCGAGGGTGCCAAATGCAGTTTATCACGGTTTACCGCCCACCTAATTCGAATAGTAATGATGATGATGAATTACTGGAGATTTTAGCAATTTTGCTTCTGAGAACATTCCAACTGTCATACTCGGAGATTTCAATTTGCAAATTGATTGGATGGCCAAGAAATCCCTCAATGCTGCCTCTTGCCCTTTTCTGGAGTTTGTAAACAACTGTGGACTAAAGCAATATGTGACCTCACCGACTCATGATAGCAATACTCTCGACATTGTGCTCTCGGCCTTTCCACTCATCTCGCATGTGGGCACACTTCAGCCACTTGGGTCCTCGGATCATAGGATTGTCACCTTCGAGATCGAATTTTCGAATTCCTCTGCTTCCACATTACCCTTGCCTGATTTTCTCAGTATTGACTATTCCTCTCTTGATTCTTACTTCTTTAGTGTAGATTGGCTCTCTTTATTCAATAATTATACCTCATGTTCTGAAGTCTACAAAAGATTTTGCCTAACAGTTTATGAAGCCTTTAGCAAATTTGTTCCGATTAGGGTCAAAGTTCCTGGTATTCATAAGATCGACCTGCCACCACACATTCGTGCCTTAATATCTCAAAAACAACGTCTTTTTGATATCCTGCCCAATCCTTTGAGTTGCCCGTTGTATAAAAAAGTTTGTGCTGATATAGACTATCACATAAAAAAATATTTGTCATATCGTGAACGAATGCTTGCTAGAAGAAAGTCGTCTAAATATCTTTTTTCGTATTTGAAGAACAAAATAAAGCCCTTCCAACATTTCTCTACTTTGACAAGTTCTTCTGGTACCTCTTATGTTAGCGATAAAGATAAGGCAGATGCTCTTGGTGCCTATTTTGCCAGCGTTTACTCTCCTGTCGTTATTAATGACAGTGATAGTGATGCTGACAGAATAGGCGCTGATGCAGTGCTGCCTCGCCATTTTTGCAATAATGTTCATTTTCATCCCGCAAATGTCTACCAGTTCCTTATCAAACTAAAACCTTCCATAACTGAAACATTTGATGGCATCCCTCAGATAGTGTACCTAAAATGCGCCTCGTCGCTTGCGGCTCCGCTTGCACATATATTCAACATTTCGGTGTTGTGGGGGGAGGTCCCTGACTTGTGGAAAGAAGCTTTGGTTACAGCAATTCCAAAAACTGACGGAGCATGTCGAATTGATAAGTTCCGTCCAATTAGCTTGCTTCCCACTCCTGTTAAGATCATGGAAAGAATCATACGTGAAAAACTTTTGGAATGGCTGAAGGTTTCGGATTTGATCCCCGATGAACAACATGGCTTTTTGAATGGAGCTTCCACCACAACAAATCTGGTTGATAGTGTTTTCGAGTGGAGCTTAGCAATCAACGAGGGCAAATCGGTTGACATTGTTTATGTTGATCTCTCGAAAGCGTTTGATAAGGTCTGTCATGCTAAATTACTAACTAAAATGAACAAATTAGGGATTAAAGGAAATCTTCTTTCGTGGTTGACTTCTTATTTGCATGATCGGTATATGACTGTGAGAGTTGGTCATCGTTACTCCAAAAAGTACTTCTGCACTAGTGGTGTTCCACAGGGTGGTGTCTTAGCCCCCTTGCTTTTCCTGATTTACACCCTTGACCTACCTTCTACTTTGAAGACTTCCTAGCGTACACATCCGGATGTATGCTGATGACATAAAGATTTTTGCAGTCTATGATCCGGAGGTAGCTCCAGAGATTCAAATGGACTTGCAAAGGTCTCTTGATAATTTGACCAATTGGTGTGAGGTCTGGGAATTAGCGTTAAATTTTGACAAATGCTCAGTGCTTCATCTTGGAGGTGGAAATACTACCTCGTATCACATCAAAGGCTCTATATTGAAGAGTTGTGATACTGTTAGAGATTTGGGTGTCGTGATTGATACAAATCTTAACTTCACTGAGCATATCAATACGTTGATCAAAAAAGCTTATTCTTCACTCTTTCTGCTTTTCCGCAATACTAATGCTAGTTCTCCGAAGATACTTATACCGCTTTATAGAGCATTAGTTCTTCCTCTTTTAGAATACTGTTCTCAGGTCTGGTCCCCCTTTCGTAAAAAGAATATTCGCAGAATTGAAAAGGTTCAACAGCTTTTTACACGACTGTTGTATAGACGTTTATCTCCCGGAACCACCCCTCCCGATTACCAGACCCGGCTTGAGAGGTTTCATATAAAATCCTTAACAAACCGTCGTGCTTTCTTGAATCTTGTATTCTGTTTTCAAGTTCTGAGAAGAGAGAACAAGCTAAAAGCCAGTAAATACTGGATTTTTGTTCCTACAAGCGAAAGGTCAGGCTCTTTTAACTTGCAATATTCAAGAATCCGGCGCAAGAGATACTTGCTGATGTTCAACAACGTGTTCTACAGGTCGGCTAGGTGGCTTTCGCACCTCCCGGTGTTGAGACCACTAGTGCAGAGAGTAGTCATATTTTCAGGAGTAGACTGAGAGGGCTTGACTTGTCAAGTATCGCTAACACTGATTAGTGTTGCATGACAGGGCGAGCCTTCCGCATTAGACCTTTTGGGCTTCCATTGGGTGCTTTGGACGTGCTATGATGGCGGATGGAATCGCTTTGGGCTTTGTTTTCTATCACCTTTCTTCTCCATTTTACCTCTACAACCTGTCTTTTCAGGTGCTCGGTGATCTTGCATTGACTTGCGGGTTCAGTTGTGGCTGTAAATTATTTCTTTGACGCCTCTCGTGTATCTCCTCACGTTGCGTCAAACTCAACGTCAACGTCAAAAATCAAAAGAATTACCCTAACAGCAAGCGAGCGGTCTACCTTCTCCAGCAGGCGTAGAGTCGGTACGACTGTTACAGTCTAATTCCCCTTGAACGCTGCAGCACTTGTACACCGATATATCAACTTCTTCACTTCGCTAATACAACAGTTTGACTATTGCACAGCCTTCGTTGAAAAATAGTGGAAAAACCCTCACACTTTGCACATTTACTGACTTTACTCATGTTTCTTCATTTAGAGTGACAATCCACAAAGCCACTGAAGAGGATTTATACTGCACAAATATTCCAAGTCTGATTGGAAGGTTCACTATATTGAAGGGGTGGGTGACTCGCTTTCACATCAAAAAACCTACAGTTTGTTTTTTATACCCAAGGATATTCCATACACTTTGGCGTTCACTTATGCATTGATCTTTCTCTTTCTGCTGTCAGATGTTAGCTTTAAATTAGCTGAAAAGATTTCCAAAAGAACTGGGCAAAAAGGCAAAAAAGCAAGGCTGGCTTTTTTTTCATTTTCTGTCGTCTGCACATCAAAATAATGTCAGGAGTCTACCAAAAGTTCGATCTGCATTCTCGCGCTTTCGGGTTTTGTCGGGCTTTTTCCGGATTTTTGAGGTTTGGGCTTTTTGGACTTTTTTCCGCGAAGTATGACGGGTCCCATACACTTCAATTCTAATTCCGAATCCCACAATCAGCATGATTTGAACACTTTTCCGAGCAATACTGCTTTAACCTGCACTGACTCATTTCAAGTTTTATAAAATTGCAGAGAATTCTTGACTTCAAATTTCTGACAACGTCCACCATTCCACCTTATTTTGACCTCAATTTTTGGAGAACAACTTTGTGACGTTCGCTCATCCTTGTAGCATAATGTTCGAAATTAGACCACGAAGCGTTCGAGCCTACGGAGGTATTTCTAGAGTTAATTGACCTCGACGTATTATCTTCACACATTCTTATTGTTAGAAGCAGTAAATGAGTACATGACTCAACGAAGTCATCAAAGGCGAGTGGATGCGGCACATGTTGCCGAATTGCATAGGCGCGAACAGCAAAACAGAGATTTCACTAAAAACTCTAATATGGAAAATCAAGGTATGATACCCACTGAAAGATCTGAATTTCACCTTATCTCAAGAACAACTAAGATTATTATGGTGATCCATCGAGTGCTTCACACATTGCGGCTGATGAAGAAGTTACATCAAGTTATGCCCGCAATTACAATGAGTCAACTTCCGACTCCAGGACACTCAGAATGTGTATGTACCGATACTTTTTGGTCACAAGTCATGACATCTATCCAGCCGTTTTTGAACGAGCGATATATTATGCCATGTACGTGCTTCATTTCGGAGTTTCTGAGGAAGAAGTGTCTCGCATGGAAGAATTGATGACCGTTATTTATGGATTCCGTCCACCTATAACGGTATCCAAGACACGATCTTCTCATTTGTTCCTTCTTAGTAAGAGATTTCAGTATGAAAAACATGTAAAGGAACTGAACGAAAGCATCATGCATGACTATGATCATCAGAGATATTTCTTTTGTTCTGGTTGTATGGAGTTGATGAGTCCAACACAATATATCTGCACTAATCGCAGCTGTAAAATTTTTGGGTTAGGTTTCCGAATGGTCGAGTGCAACAGGAAACTACGCATTAAAGATTGCCGATAAAGAGAACGAAGCGAATGGAAAGATCGGAGGTTCACATAGTCAATATTCTTCCGCAAGTCACCGGTATCCTTGTCGATAACTTCCACGAAATAATCGAGATGCACCGAATCCTTCATGAGAGGGTAAATTCAGCAGGTTCTTCATTATTTCATCACGAGTTATGCCAAGATTGATGTGACGGATCGGAGCGACAGACGGCTTTTTGGTGGATATCATGCAAACATCGAAACTGCGTCGGACTTCAACCGAAGGCACTTGAAAATTCTTCTATCACTGTCTATAGATGGATTCGTTCCAAGAAGGATTTCTAAGTTGGGTCCTAGTCCTATACACTCACGAAAACTCCAGCATTAGATTAGTATGTACAGAAAAGATATGTGGCCACTCTATCTTTGCGTTGAAGTACATCCATCAAAAGCAGATCAATATTTCAACTCCGTGATAGCCGGATTGATGCACACGCGCTTAAAGCCGACACAAAAAATGCTAGAAGTTCTTTTCAGCAGGCAAGATTTTATCGCCAAGTCGAAGCAAGCTTTGTAAACATCGGATATGTCTAGGCTTGAGGCTGAGCTTCAAAATTTGCTTGAGGCCCCACTAGAAATAATGTGTGGAAATACCTTATGGACTGTGAGCATCTAGCTTTTCCGCGGGATAGCCGATATGGCGGTCAGTGTTTTTGTTACACATGCTATGTATGTTTGGTCAAAGTGCAGGCGCAACAAGTTTTATTTGGAACTCCGCGATGGAATTCGGAATACGGATGTTCAAAGTGTTATATACGAGGACAACTGATAGATAGTCATAGAGTGTGGATACCTGCGACCAATGCAGACAACAGAGCACGGAGTAAAAGATCTTACTGTGTTGATGCGGAAGCGTCACAATATGGACTAAACAGTAGGGCACTTATCAGTTTGGTTTTTTAATAATCTCCATCATTTCAGCAAAAACCTTTTTGTTCGACTTGTTACCTCCTTGTCATTTTCTTGGTGACCAACTACACATTTGCTCCGAGGGAATTACAAGAAATAGACTAAGGGGTGAACCTACGATGCCAACAATTATGAGTTGAAGTTTGAGTATTACAGATTTGTTCAGTACATCGTCCAAATTCCCAGAATTAAGGATTTCAAATGAGGGAATTGAGCGCGTAAAAAATAGTCTTCTCGGAATGCAATCACATACATATACTGGAAGCTTGATTTTATCTTTGGAGGATATTCCGACTTGCAAGGGAGCAGAACTGGAGGAGGTATACACAATGACTAAAATGCCTTTGAGTCTTTCCTTCTTCGATAATGGCAGTTCCTTAATCTAGTCAGCATCAGTGATATTCCCACTCGTCGCGGCGGTTGATATTATAAGTTCACCCCTTGCTGCAGCCAGTCTGATAGGCTACTGTTTATGCCTGCGACTTATCTCAAAAACTAAATTTCTTACAACGTCAATTATTGAGAAGGCACAAACTATTGCTTCTTATACCAAAGAACTATGGGTTACTCTAGCACCACAAACCTGTACAATGAAAACCCATGTAAGTGTATGGTTTCAATTATCAACACAAACATTTTGTTTTTTGACTTTTTTCGTCTACATATAGTGGTTCTTTGACCATGCTATGAAAGGCGAATTGACTCAATATGGAACGCTTTATCAATGGTCTTCTTCAGTATTTGAAAGTCACCACCGCAGACTCCAACTGAAAATAAATCAAACAACAACTAATAGCGCAGCGCTTGTACTGGAAAAGTAAAAGCAATCATGTTGATTCTTTCCCTAATATCTACGTTCGCAGGTATTTGCTCGGAAAAAAGATCCGTCTAATGTTCATTCAAAACTCTGACAATGAATTCTACGAGTCACTCAGAAAGAAAATCGAAAATCAGCACAACGAAAGGTCCACCTTGGTGCTATGTTATATGTGCAATAACGTGATCGTTTAGATTTCCCACTGATATTCAAATAAACGCAGAGTGCTACATACCCAAGCATAGCGGAATCAGATTCGAAGAGCTTCATGAACCCGAAAAGGGGCGAATAATGCGTACACATGAGATTCCTTAGTACGTGATATGCTTCATCAAGCTTCTAGATTCTTACAGCTTTTTCTTTATCAGTTGCCGCCTCGTCATAAAAGGCCGAATTTTTTCAAGCGGCAAGTATTGGAGGCATTCTAAAAGAACGCGACAGGACCTCGTTTATATCAGATCCGAAACGGGTGAAAGCGTAAATAGCTACGGATCTGTTATACTTTTGCTATATAGCGCACTGACTAACTCTGTAACAGTGTTGCTGGAAGAGTATTCCACAAGTAACCCTTTTGTGGACCTTCTTTTTCGGATTAATCGATTCCCACATTCGGAAGAGGGCACAAGAATAGGATTAGGACTTATGAAAGAAGTCATGGAGAGTAACAGCTTCTTTCGCAAAAAAACTGGAGCATATACAAGTACCAGGAATGCTTCTGACATTGCCGGAACATGCTCAATAATCAATTTTGGAAGCGACACATATATATGTAGATTTTGAATGATGTGTTTGATTGAATAAATATCTTTGCTTGGCTTGATTCATATCGTTATCGTGCCGCTATGTTTTCTCTAGCGCATTGCTTCTTCTGCTTAATTGTTTTGAATTACCATAGCAGTGAAATGTACCGGCCATATATTCTTAGCAGTGTCGCAGCCCCACCAAGAGTCTACGCCAAGCGGAGATTCGCTTTGAGGCAGCTGGCATCTCCTCAGAAAAAGTTCGTTTTGCACCTCATCTTAATTTTCGATATTAAGTTCGCATTTGCAGTGATGAAAGAGTCGAGAATGAGTTCAACGAAGAAAATTCCGCAGGGATAGAACAGGAGGTTCCTCGAGGTAAATATTTATGACGTCTTGGACAAAAAGCTTTGAAAAGTTTTTAATTTTTGAGGGAACGTCTACGAGAGGAGTGAATTCCACTTCGATGCACGTTCTCGTAATCCTGAAACATCTCCTTCTCCTAAATCCTTATACGACTGCGTTCGGAACAATGTTTTATACATGGATCAAGCCTCCAAGTATATACTGTCAAGGATGCGTCAACAAAGATTCAATGAAGCAACTTTTCATGTGAATTCTACCCCTATAAACTACAAAAGCAAAAAAGGGTTTTTTTGTAGGAATTTGTGAGATCCAACGTAGTAATGTGCACAAAGACGACATATGGAGATCTAAATCGCTTGAATGATCCCGATAACCATCAGCTGTGGAACATTGCTAATAGAATGACGGTATGGCTGAGTTTTTTGTTCGTTAATATCATTGTAATAGCCTGTTTCAGGCTGAGATAGCCAGGGCAATTTCAACAAAGACGGCACGATTTATGGTAAATGCGGAAAGGAATGCTCCAGATACTAACGTTACTGTTAGGGTGCACAATTGCTCAAAGCTATGGAAGATAGACGCGAATCTCCCGTTTAAGCAGGTTCCTACAAAAATTTCATGACATTTATGAAAACACTAATCTAGGTCAGTCTAACGCAACTAGCTAAGGATTGGGAGAGAAAAAGAAAAGGGAATGCGTATCAACTACTTTGTTCTTTGTATCGATTTGTGCTGGAAAGAGTAAGTTTCAGGAAGATTTGCAAGGAAGGGTACTTTCTACAAAGTGCATTTAGATCACGGAGCCCCCAGAAAAAATCCAGGAATTTTCCGTGAGAATGAGCTAAACCGGAGGAAGGAATGAGGCTTTAAAAAGCCTCCCCGAAGAAATTGAGGACGTGTTGAAAGGTAAAGGGCAAGTTTATAGGGGCGCGGTTTGACAATATTACCAATATTTAGATTTTGGAGAAGATATGCTAGGCTTCGGGCACGACGAATTCAAACCCTGGATGGATGTCAATCTTGAGAATTCTAAGTGAGCTCTCCACCATCGAGACTTGTTGTGAACTACGAAATAATTCAAAGGTTTTACAAAAATCTAGCAAAAACGGATGAAGAAAGAGAGAAAATTTTGGATGAATTAATGGAGCAGCAAAAGGACTGGCGGCCACACCTCTTCAGATGCCTGCAAATGGCGCTGTATGTTCAAGAAAATCGGTTTCACCATTCTACATATTGTTTATAAAATTTAGGCGAGATGTGCGGTCTTACAGTTATCACTCGGGGAAATGGATACCTAGCGACGTGAGAACATAACAGCAAATAGACAATTCAGTGATTATTTTATGTGCTTCAGCGACAGAAGCGTGCGGCACCAGAAGATAAAGATGCTTCTGAAGGTGGAAGAAAAAGATTGAGAAGATTTTAGAAGAAGACTTTTGGTAAACAGCGGATTTTTGGCGTACGTGTAGATGGGTGCTTGCACCTTTGCACCTTTTTTCCGCTCATGAGAATGTGATCTTGTTGTTTACTTCGTTGATACTTATTTTGTTCCGGTTTATCTCGTGCTGTTTCAATTCATGACGTTGAGCGCTATTGCATCTGCTTTTGCATGTGGTTAGCTTTTCTAATAAACTATAAAACGTTACAATAATTGTTTGTTATATCTATCTCAAGAATTTAGGGGTTAGCACATCTGCCCATAGGAAAAGAAAGGAGAGATTATTAACGCAATGACAGTAAGCTGTCAAATCCGTGCAGTCTTCAGAAGAGGCATATCTCTAGAGGGAGAGCGAGACAATATATAGATATTAGCCCGCCAAAGGCACTCCGCTCGTCCGCTTTGATGCGAGCGGACGAGCGGAGTACTTTTAGCGGAAGAGTGGAGGGAAGTACTCTGCTCGCCCGCTAAGGGTACTCCGCTCGCCCGCTAAAGTACTCCGCTCGTCCGCTTTATATCTGTAGCGGGCGGCCCGCGTGCCTCTAGAGGGCGAGCGGCGGGAGGCATGATCGCCCGCCCGGTAATGGCCCGCCGCTCGTCCGAGTTATTGTCTGAGTAGCCTAACTTTCTTCATTTTATCATCTTACTAGTTGGCTTCCCCGGTCTAGCCCGGGGTATTTTTCACAGATGAGGTAGATGGTGCGGTTACCAGCAAAACTACCGCACTGCAACCCCCCCCCCCCCTCCCGTTTTTTCATACGAATGACCTACCTTGCGGCGCCCATTTCGGTTCACTGCATCCTCGTGATCCTGAAGTAGAAATGAACTTAACCACTCTCCTTTACATAACAATGAGAAAATACCATTTTTGCAGATATGTGTGACATGCAAGACCATAACCTATCATTGAGTTTAATTGCAAATCAAAATCCTTCAACAAAAAGTTGCAAATGCTGGTCCTCGCAATTGATGCAGTGCTTGTTCAAGGGTCCATATATTACTAATCTTAACCGATAATGCCGGTGTAATTGCTTATGCATTATGAAATGACCAGTGCGTCACCTCTGCTTCGCAGAGGCTCGCACTGGTTCTACTCTATATGCCTTACTTTTTCTCGCCTACTAATGGCTTTGAAACTCACCGCGCAATGCTGACTATCGCGAATAAAATGTAAACAACTATTCATTCTAAAAGCTTTTTTATGTAAGATCGGTGATTTCGCGTGGATGTAACTTTTCGCAAAAAAACAAATGCACGTATGGATAGGTTTTGAAACTTTTTTTTGGCTTGGTAGTCGCCATGAAGACAGTAGTTACCGTGAGCTACATCTCTATGCAAAAATCTTCTCAAATGCTCAGGTAAATCCACGGCGGATTGACCATTTACGCGAACACTTCTTTTTGGCGTCGTTTTCGTAAAGTAGCAAACCTTCGGTCACTTTTTGGCCTAAAGTCCATGACTTACACATCAACCTGCTAAACACATCCACGGCTTTGCAAAAAGCGTTGATACGGACCCAATTTTGCGGGCCAGAAGCCAAGTGGATCCGTTTGACGCGCAAATTCTGAGGGACCCACCCAGCGAATCCGTTCGTGCTTTTGTATGGTGGAGTTCTACGTTGGTAGCATGCGCTATGCAAAATTTGAGCTCTTAATGTTGGCTGGAACCCGCTGTATGAATTTCGTTACAGACAGACGGACACACACACACACACACACACAAAGTCACGTAAACACCCTTAGCCCGTTATTATAACTCAGACACTTTTTCCGACGGCCCGCGCGCTTTCATGAGCCTACCGTGCGAGCGGCGCGCCTAGATTTGTGGGCGTGGCATCGTTTCCGAAGGGCGGCGCGCCATCGAAAACTGCCGTGCGAGCGGCGCGCCTTGCCTTCGACGGGCGGCGCGCCATCTTGAGTGACCGGGCGAGCGGCGCGCCATCAACAAACATGTAAGAACAACGAACATGTAACTTAACAAGACGCGTAAGCATCATTTTGAATTCGTTGTTAGCCGTAGGAGGTTGCATTTGTTATCGCATCTTAGTTGCTTGTCCGTTTTGCCGGCTAATCGTCTCCATTCTTTGTAAGTTTTTTTCTGGTTCACATTTTACAGTCATTGTCATTCATGTACACCCTATTCCGTAGCATCTTAGCGTCCGTATTGCGTCCGCTCGCTATTCGGCTATCCGGGCCCCAAAATGTTTTGTCATGGATTTCGCTCAAACTTGGTCCAGAGGGGTTATCTGACGTGCTGATCACGATTATCACCCTTTCTCCGCAGAAAGCGCCTCCCTGCAGGGCTACGGTAGGTATACGGTAGGGGTCAAAATCATAGATTTGCCTGAAACTTGCCCCAGAGGGGTTGTTCGGCCCGCTGATGCTAAATATCACATGGATTTCAAATCGTAACGTCATTTTTTCGGATTACGGTAGCTACACGTTAACGGGTGTAAAACGGTTCTGCCTGAAACGGGTGTACGGCGATTCGGACGATCGTGAAACTTTGCACACACGAACACCGCCGTATGCTACACACCCTGCCGCGGCTTCTGCCTAAGCAAAGCACAGGGGAAAGATACATTTGCCGATTTGTGATTTCGACCCCTACCGTAACTATGCAGGGAGACGTTTTCGTGCGGAGTAGTTTTTTTTTGATGCCATCACCGGAGTTGTTTGCTATGTTTTTTCTTGATATTACAGTATCTTGAAAGATGTATCGTGCCGCGGTCAGTCTCAAGCGTAAATCTGGAGGACCACGAACGTATGCGAAGCCTAGACCTGTTTTTCCACCATGTCTCACTGGGTATGTTTGTTATCTGGTTTTATTACCTTTAGTAGTTTCGTTTTCAGTAGGGAGATCCTTTTGTGAAATCATTGTCGAAGACGAAGGGGCATTCTCAGATATCCAGATGGAATTAGAAGTTCTACAAGGTTCATACCTTTTGCTTTTTTTCCTTTCTGTTATGTTTCCTAGACTTTGTTTTTTTCAGGTAAACGTGTACGAAAGACGCAAGTTTCATGTTGAGACTCCCCTACGAGGAGTTCAGCCTCTTCCGTTGCCTAGATCACTTTATGATTGTGTTGAGGACGGAATCTTGCACATTGACAGAGCAGCCCGTCTAATTTTGTCGAAGATGCATCGCCAAGAGTTTAGCGAAGCGGTCTACTACGTAAGTACGAGTACATTGATTTTGATAAAAACATACAAATTTTTTCTAGGAGTTTATCAGATCCAATATCGTTCTACGCGCTAAAGTCACTTACGGCAGTTTAAATCGCATGGTAGGATCGGACATCCACTGGCTATGGCATATTGCTAATCGCATGACAGTGCGCCTGCACATTTTGGGATGTCATATATTCCGTTTTTTTTTTTGCTCAATCAGGTCATTCTTACCGGTATATAAAAGTGCTTTCTCAGTATCAGCATGGCTGCTGTGCTTTACGTGTTTTCAACAGGGTGCTTAGCGTAAAAGGTATTGATGATATATAGTTGTTGCCTGTTGTGTTCTGCTTTTGATTCTGTATTATGTCGTTCTGTAAGCCTTTGGATAATAAATCTACCATCATCATACCTGTATACATGTTTGGCAATAAATCTGACGCTATGAGGTAGTATTTCAATGACAAAATATGAATTTTATCAAAGGAATGCTATCTGTATCACAATAGGGTCCTACAACGCTTTCGAAGGAGCGGGCGAGCGGCGCGCCTTTAGCAAGCGAGCCGCGTACCTTCATTCCACGGGCGGCGGAAGGCATGAGCGCTCGCACGCTCAAGGCGCGCGGGCCGTCGGAAAAAGTGTCTGAGAAGTTATGATCAGAATTTGACTCTCATTTTCCCATCAATCATAACATTGATCGGTAACTACCTCTCTTCTATGGTCGGAAACTACTTCTCTTTTTCATCCGGAAACATTAAAAAAAGAAAAAACAATTACAGGGATGATCGCGTAGGAAAAATGAACACAGGATGATTGATTCATCATGCAGCGTCAAAAACTCCACTGACAGGCTGGTGAGAACGGCAACAATCATGAGATTATTACCGTCAATATACGTAAGCCGACCGTCTCTGAGCGGATTTGAACCTATGGTCCAGAACCATACAGAGACGATCGACCCACGTAAGCTAATAATAATAATAATTGTAATATTTCTTGCTGAGAGGTGCCAAGATGATATGGCCAATGTCTATTTGGCTGACGTTTCGGCGTCCACGCCGAAACAGCCAAATAAATAATAGTAGCCATCTTGGCACCTCTCAACAAGAAATTACCATCATTAATAAAAAATAATTGTAATATTTGGAACTGGTGGAATTAAATATTGGTGGCCGTCTTCGGAGCCTGAATTCAAAAGTTTACATGAGTTCTACTCGCACGGGTCCTTCCTAGCAGAGTTGAGCCATCTGGTACGAGAAACAAATAAATGCGGGAGTAATGCTCACCTTAATGCGTGGAAGTCGAGCGATGTGACCGCTAAAACTCAGAACGTGCCGATTATGGTAAACCGTAGCTTTCTGACAAGGGAAGGATGATCGGTCGAAGTAACCATTTGGAATGAGCTGTATACTAGGAGACCGTCCTCGGTAAGGCAAACTCAAAACTACTTTCGCTAGGTGCCGAGCGGTTTTGTAGGAGGAGTTACAAGGCCATTTTCCTCCGGCGCAGCCGGCGCACCTAGTGATGAGCGAGGCGCTAGACAAGGTAGCAGTGTGGCAGTGGCGCAGTGGCAAGACAGCGAACTACGAAGCAGATGGTCGAGGGTTTGAGTCTTGTCGCTGCTATTTTGTTTTGCAGTTCTGTAGAAAGTCTATTGGGTGACAGTAAACGAAAAGTACTCATTTCCAGGCAGTTGAAACAAGCTATTCGCTGCAAAAAAGTCACTATTTCTAAAATGGGGTCTTGATATCCCCTTACCACCTGGCCACGCGGGCGTTGTTTTCCGATCGAACACCTCAAACTTGGGTAATTAAACCTTTATTGGCAAAAGTATATAAAACCAACAACATACGAACACGATCAAAAATATGTCAAAAATGAAGCAATCGTAAAAATATACAAAGGAGAAAAATCATAAAAATAATGCAATCGCAAAAATACACAAAAGAGGAAGTATACATAAAAAGACAAAACGATCGCGAAGCAGTTAACGACCACAACTAACAAGGAAAGCGTGTCTAGTCGAAGTGGCCTTCCCAGATCAGACCCATACTGCTTTGAAGAACATTAAGCGGTGATTCCAAATCTGCCAAGCGCCTCTGGACGCCGAGTTATGGTCGTTTTTCAAGTCGAAAAATTGAACGCAAAACTAAAGCATAATTGCCCAAATTTGCTCAAATGGTCCAGTGTCAAGCATCAGTGCTGTTTATGCAATGGATACATTTTGTTTAATATACTAATACTTAACATTGCTTTATCTAAGTACTGGAAAGATTGTAACAATCAATTTTACCTAAATTCTGCATTCATTTTTCGTTCCGAAGAACGGTCATAACTCGGCGTCCAGAAGCGCTTGGCATGGAAGGCAGATTTGGAATCATTGGTGCAATACTCTTTAAAGCAGTATGGATCCCATCTGGAAAGGCCACTTCGACTATACACAGTTTCCTTGTAAGCATTCTTGCCCTATATATGCTACTAGCTGTCGTACCCGGCCTTGCCCGGGATAACATCACTTAGGGTTCACTGTCTTTGGATATATGTGACACTCAAAGCAGTAGTGTATCATTGAAGTTTGTTTGCAAAAATAAAAATAAAATGTGTACACTTTTACTCAACAGCATTGTCTCTCTTCTTTTTGAAACATGGAAGACGTGAAAAAACTTGAAGAGCAAGCATTGCGATATAGGTGGAAGAACGTTCGAATAATGTAGTGCCCATTGCTATCCTGACGATCATTTTTCCTAGTACTTCGCCGCTAATCGGTTATTCTGTTTTAACTCCCGCACTCTACCCTCCTCTCCCGTACTACGACAAAAGTAAGTGCTTCTTTGACTGTCTTGCTTTAGAGAGCGAATACCTCTATAGCCAAAGCAACAGCCATTCTACCACGTTAAAGATATGTAATCCACAACTTGTGAGCCATTTGGATAGCAGATTAATGAAAAAAAAACTCAAGGACTTCAGTCAATAAACAAAATTAGGATGTAAGCTTTCAGATTGAGAGTCACGCTCATGTGGCTGGAATTCATGTCGGAGGTTCCAACGCTAGAGTGTGGCACGCAATTTGAGACAGCTTGTAACTTAGCGATTGGCTCACATCTGCATCAAAAAAAGGCTTTGACTTGCGTTAACAACACTACTACCTCGCACCGCAAAAGATGCATCTCGCAGTTTTAGACAGAATATATAGGATCTACATCTGAACGCTTTCGACCTTGCTTTGATGACGAAAGTTCACAATGGATCGCACTGCTCTTGTTTACATAAGTGTAGGAATGGTTCGGCAATAGCTGCTGATAAGCTTCATTCCCTTACTGAGAGTGCAACAAATCAATAAATCGATAGAAGGACCCAGCGAATTGTCGAAAAAAGTAGCCTATCTTTTGCGCCGTGGCTTGTTTATAGGGAAACAAAATTCAGCCTCTTTGGTTCACATACAAAGGAGTCTATAAGCCACAAACATCCTAACAAACACGGTACAGTGTTTGAGTTTTATATATATACTAGCTGTCGTACCCGGCCTTGCCCGGGATAACATCACTTAGGGTTCACTGTCTTTGGATATTATTCGTACCCGGCCTTGCCCGAGATAACATCACTTAGGGTTCACTGTCTTTGGATATATGTGACACTCAAAGCAGTAGTGTATCATTGAAGTTTGTTTGCAAAAATAAAAATAAAATGTGTACACTTTTACTCAACAGCATTGTCTCTCTTCTTTTTGAAACATGGAAAACGTGAAAAAAACTTGAAGAGCAAGCATTGCGATATAGGTGGAAGAACGTTCGAATAATGTAGCGCCCATTGCTATCCTGAGGATCATTTTTCCTAGTACTTCGCCGCTAATCGGTTATTCTGTTTTAACTCCCGCACTCTACCCTCCTCTCCCGTACTACGACAAAAGTAAGTGCTTCTTTGACTGTCCTTGCTTTAGAGAGCGAATACCTCTATAGCCAAAGCAACAGCCATTCTACCACGTTAAAGATATGTAATCCACAACTTGTGAGCCATTTGGATAACAGATTAATGAAAAAAAAACTCAAGGACTTCAGTCAATAAACAAAATTATGATGTAAGCTTTCAGATTGAGAGTCACGCTCATGCGGCTGGAATTCATGCCGGAGGTTCCAACGCTAGAGTGTGGCACGCAATTTGAGACAGCTTGTAACTTAGCGATTGGCTCACATCTGCATCAAAAAAGGCTTTGACTTGCGTTAACAACACTACTACCTCGCACCGCAAAAGATGCATCTCGCAGTTTTAGACAGAATGTATAGGATCTACATCTGAACGCTTTCGACCTTGCTTTGATGACGAAAGTTCACAATGGATCGTACTGTTCTTGTTTACATAAGTGTAGGAATGGTTCGGCAATAGCTGCTGATAAGCTTCATTCCCTTACTGAGAGTGCAACAAATCAATAAATCGATAGAAGGACCCAGCGAATTGTCGAAAAAAGTAGCCTATCTTTTGCGCCGTGGCTTGTTTATAGGGGAACAAAATTCAGCCTCTTTGGTTCACATACAAAGGAGTCTATAAGCCACAAACATCCTAACAAAAACGGTACAGTGTTTGAGTTATATATATATATATATATATATATATATATATATATATATATAGATAGCAAGTCGCGCTATGCTTTGAGAAGGCTGGCTATGCTTTGGGAAGGCTGCCTCGATACCACCTAGCAATTTTTTACTCTCTCTTTTTCGCATAGACAATCGCAAATCTTTCGCGCAGTCATGTTTTGAGAAGCGCTATGCTTCTCCTTTATCAGATTTCACAGCAATAACTGTGCTTACCGCACTTTGAGCTCGCTTAAAGATCGCGTAACCGCGATAATTTCTACAATAAGCTATAATCTTCTACAATATGTAAATCTGTGGAGGTTATGATGTCACAACAATGGATTCAAATGATATATTGACATGTATGGAATACAACCACAAAATTTTCAAAGCAGAAGAGCTTCTCGCAGCGCGCGCACTTGCAAAATTGCATTGTTATGACATCATAACCTCCACAGATTTACATATTGTAGAAGATTATAGCTTATTGTAGAAATAGTGACTTTTTTGCATAAATAGCTGTTTCTAACTGTCACCCAATAGACTTTTTAGAGAACCGCAAAACAAAATAGTAGCAACAAGACTCGAACCCTCGACCACCTGCTTCGTGATCCACTGTCTTGCCACTGCGCCACTGCCACACTGCTACCTTGTCTAGCGCCTCGCTCATCACTGGGTGCGCCGGCTGCGCCAGAGGAAAATGGCCTTGTAACTCCCCCCACAAAACCGCTCGGCACCTAGCGAAAGTAGTTTTGAATTTGCCTTACCGAGGACGGTTTCCTAGTATACAGCTCATTCCAAATGGCCACTTCGACCGATCATCCTTTCCTTGTGAGTTGTTTATTTCAGCATCAAAGCCGCATAAGGCTTGATAGGGTGACAATTCGGTGACTACAGTACACTCTTCTTTCTTGCTCATTTTGGATTTCGCGAGGAAATTCAAAACGCTTTAAGCGTTTTGCGCGCTATAGTTGAATTGCTACGTCGAATACCAAAATTTCATGAACCGTTTTACGATGGGCACTTAAGGGTGTTGATGCTTTACATTTTACGAGCCCATTTAAATGCTCCTTAATCCGCAAACATAACGGTCGTCCGATTTCGCCTACATACTCTCACCGCATAACTGAACGTGATAAGATAGACGACGCCGCTTTCCAAACAGTCCCACGTTTTCCAAAAGGACATACCACGCAAACTATCGTTGAGCATATATTATCACAAGCGCGGTTCCCAATCAGCTGCTTTCTGAGATAAGGAAGAGGAATGTCTATGATTCTCACATCCTTCTAGCCTACATTCCACAAACTTCTTCCAATAGCTTTGCTGAACTCGTCCATTATGAAGGGTATGCAGATGGAATTTTTTGGGGAGTCTTCTCTCTGCGATGTAATATTTGAGAAGTTGCAATTAGCGACACTTGAGTTTGAATATCCGTTAGATAGCGCACTTGCTCTTGCCAACTTCACAGATGCTATTCGTTCTTGAGTCCGGACGAAACCTTCATAGGTGTTTTAACAAGTTTCGGACCGCGAAATCGAGCGCGGCAAAAAAAGTGTACCTTCAGTTATTAGCCGACAAAGAACCCTTATTTTGTAGACTGTGTGCTACATCTGTAATTAGATAAGATAAGATAAGTTAGAGTTAGATAAGTTAGATAAGTTCCACGCCCAGAATTCTGAGTGAATTCGAAGTGTTTGAATTTTGTCGCTTGAGAAGGACTCCCGTGCTTTCTTGAAATATAGAAACAAGAACTCAATTACTAATATTATCCAAAAGTATCTATGTTGTACAAGGTACACAACCTCATTGGTTTTACAGTTTTTCTCTTTGATATCGAAGCAAAGAAAAATTACGACTCGCACGCGTTGTTCGCGTTGCCGCCCTTCGTTGAACTGCTGTTGTATTTGTCTCATATCTCCTGAACAAATATCGGCGGCACAACTCTACAGATTCATTTGAAAAGTAGGAGCTTAGGCCTTCGACTTGATTAAACTGGACTAAAAGAAAACCTCCTGTAAACGTCAAAAGAACCTCCAAAGCAGCGTACTGCATCATGTGCAGCACCGGTCCAAAACGTGTTAAACATATTACTTAGAATAGACCTTTTCGTGCTTTGTGTATGTGCGCTGAGCAACAATGTACTATAATGTTCTTACTGCTTGACTTTCGACACCACTTCGTTTTCCATGTTCCGTTGGATAGGAATATATCAACGTTCAAAAAACCAACCATTTTGGCTGGGCTTTCCTCGCGTGAATTTTATATTTGGCGACTGCGTATTTAGAATGTCAAAGAATGTTTCTCTTCCTGTTGAGCCGAACACACGATATAGCATTCGTCCACATATCTACGTTATATGAGATGCTTGTGAAGCACCGAATTCTCTGTCTCCGACATATAAGCAATTGCTATCATAGGTGCTAGCCATAATTCCATGGCTAAGCCTCTAATTTGTTTGTATTCTGTCTGTACCAACGAAATATGGAGCATTCTAAGCATAGCAGTGTCATCACTTGCTTTATATTGAAGCCATAGATATTTAGCGAGCTCTAGTTGTCGCATAGAAGTTTATAGATGGCTTGCAAAGAGTCGGTATAGTAAACTCGAAAGATCCCATTATGCATTCGCCTTCATTGTTTGCGTCACGCAGTCGCTGAAGAAACGCTTAGTATTAGGAAGGTGAGCTGGTACGTGCTTGTGCAGCTGGGAGAGAATGATATTTGACAGACCCTATCGTTTGGTCCTCCTATACGACTTGTAAAAGGTCTAATCTTGTAATGTAGCGGATTCGTTGATGAGAAAGTTGTGAGATTTTGTGTTTTGGCAAGTAAATATACAGGGCAAATAGAAAGATCACATTTTAGCAGAAAGGTAGTTTGTTTGATAATCTAGCATCATTTGCAATCTCGACCCATGTCCTAGCGCCTAAACTGCTTAACAAACTCTTTCTCAGACGATAAAGTGTTATCGCTCAAGTGGTGCTTGGTCAAAAACGCGTCAAATCATGAGCTGTTACAACGGATTCGCCTCCTTTGTCAGAAACCGAAACTTTAATCCCGCCGCTAGCACACGTACTTCGTAAATCACGCAAGCCTGATATTGTTTAGGAGTGAGATTTCAAGGTATACGTTGCAAAGAGGCGAAATTTGGCATCTATTACTGCATTGAGCTCTTGTGTTTTATACGCAAGTAAAGGAAATGGTATAAGGGGTAATCTAGTAGCCTCGATACTTGTTCTATGATGCTGATTAGATTTCTCGCATTCTTGCTTTGCTTACAATCGCAAACGGTCATATATAATTCGTAGGATGCCAACAATTTTGCGAACTACCCTCCTATCGGTTGTGTTGGCGCAAAGTTAGGTCCCATGCTAAGAACAGATAGTATGTTTACCGAAAGAGTTACATTACCAATTACACTTACTCGAGAAGCAGAAGGCTCACCATGCATTATGGGTAGTAGTACCGAAATTTGAGCGATCATCTCAACTTGAACATGTGTATGTGCAGAACTTTTCTTGTCTCTGCTCCAGCAAACGGTTATTTCCTTTTGTAGCCTTAACTTCGCACTAGATCGATTAGAGCTACATTAGCTTTAGATTCCTCCACAACCTTTTTCAGAGAACGGCTGGCACAAGCTCATCGCAACAATTTTCTTTGTACAAAGATTTCTTGAGCATAGAAAACATGTGATTTTTCTGGTGGCTGCATGTAAAATATGAAGTTGAAGTTCTTCTATCTGTTGGCACTCTTCTTTAGGCACGCATATTTCATGCAAGCGTTCCTTTGCAATGAAGTTCGGTATACGGAATAGCGGGAACATCGTTGGAGGAAATAGATTGCTTGCTTTTCTTATGTAATTTATTGTCTCATAGAAAGGACTTCTTTTACAAGGCGAACAAGATTTGCTGGTACGTTGTCAGTTATTTTCCACGTTTGGCTGTCCATAAATCACGGCATAATTGAATGTTGTAATACCAGGCTGATTCAAAAGTTCTGTCCGATTTTTAATTGCCTTGTTTTAACGCAGCTATTTTCTTAGGGTTTTGCAATTTTGGCACCATCATAACCATCGTCTAGAAGTACTTTTCTTGCTGTTTCTAGTGCTTGCTGATGCTTGGCGAATCAACTTTTCTCTGATGAAATTTTGAGCCTCGAAGCAAAGTTGTCAAAATGCAGTCACACCCAAGAAAAACTTTCCATGAAGGGGAACTTCTGCAGTATTCGCAAAACTAAATATATGATAATTTACAATGGTTGAGAGTGTAATGGGCTAACATAAGCACACTTTCTCTTCGGCTTAGAGAATGTCATAATTTTCTAGTTTTTTTTTCATCAGAGATGGAGGACAGACCTAGTTATTCAACAAGCGACAACAATCTACATATGGCGATGGGTGATGCATTCAATATTGCATATGTTAGAGTAAAGCGAGGGCAAACAGGAACCGTTGGCCAATTAGTTTTTTCATTTGCTACAGCAAGAAAAAATCAAATATTAGAAATTTGGCATATTTTCGCACGCGAAGGAGGGCTTAAGTAATGCGGTTTCTTGATTTGCTCCCAAAAATTTCTATGCAGCAAAGATTACTCGAATTCTCTTTAGCCGCAAAAGAGCTTCTGAAATATAGGCTACTTAATTATGGCAGCCAAAAATGTCTGTTCATCCTCATATGGAAGCATTAGTAAGTTGGGCGGTTTTGAAGAAAACTTTGCACAATTCGGAAAATTTTCCCTTCTCTCTCGCTAGCCTTCCTTACATGGCATATAGTGCTTGTGATAGCCTAAACTCGTATAATTCAAGAAAATTCAATTTGTTCAAAATTTTTGATTTTGAAAATGATTTTGAAAAGAGTTATGATTTCAAATGAAAAAATCACAGATCGGACAGAATTTTTGAATCAGCCTAGTACTGATCTTTTTGATCAAACAAGAAATGATTTATTTGGAGGCAAGGTGGTGCTAGTAAATCTTTGCTTTTGATCAACCAACCTTCCCATTCCTGTGCTCTAATTCAAGTATTAATTCGAGATCGTCTACATTGAAGATAAGGACTGATAAAATCACAGCTTTTCGTGGTCTGCAATTTGACAATTGCGCTCATGGATTGTTAGATGAAACTGTTTTCAAACAAAGTTTGACAGTACCAAAAAATGACATGACTGCAGCGGCAGCGACAATGACTTGCGATAACCTTCTTTATCAAGAATTCGAAACTGAAATGAAGAAAAAATGAGGAATAGTGCAGGTGCAACACAGCGAATTACGAAGCTATTTGACTATGTTTGCCCACTGATTACTGTTTATTCAAAGATGTCAATGTGTAGTCAGTAATGATCGTTTAACTTATACAGTATCAGGGCATATCAACACGTCGTGTATGACCTTCACATCTGCTCTTTCTTATCTCTGCAGAGCAAGTTGGTAATTAGAGCGATCAACACTTTCTGCAGAAATATCTCATAATATTCATTCAATCACATGCGCAAAGTTTGGTCCCACCTAATTGTCTCTAGTTCTTGGCGCCGGTTGTATACCTGAAAAGGGAGGTTAAGTAACCTAGATTTTTTCAGATGTGAGACACGTATATTTGGAATCAGTTTCGTACGCTGATTCCAAATATGGTGTCCAACATGCTGTCTGCGACGCATTGATCTGAAGCTAGTTATGAAATTTTTTTGCACGGAATCGTCATATTATTTTACATGGGAGAGCTACCTGTAGATAAAAATCTGCCTTAAAACGATGCTGGGATACTAAAATGATATCAGATTGAGTCTTTGTTATTGATAGGAAACTTAACGTATTAAAACAGCACTTAGAATCCCGTAATGCCAGTAGGTCAAAGACTGAACATATTTATCACAGAAAAAAAAGCTAGCGATAACTCGCTCCAGAAAAATGGGCCGCAGCTAAGAGCAGCATATTTGGGATCAGCCTTCGAAACTGATCTGAAAAACCTGACTTTCCGTGTAACCTGAAATTTTATAGACATCGTAGATTACATATTAGATTACATATTATATATATTATATATATCATCTTTCATATTTCTTTATTCAAATCTTATGGAATACAGAGTGGAGGTAAAGCTGGCATTCCCTAGCTGAGATATAAATCCGCGAATCTACCTCCTGATTAACTAAGCATGCAGTGGTAACGGTATAGTAAACAGCTGCCTTCTTTCTGGATTTTTAATGGTGTGGTCAAGCAAGGGACATAGCGTTTGGAATGAAATGGGACAATGTGCAAGGCATTGAGGTCTCTACTCTGATAAGGGAGATCTTTATGACAGTGAGCTAAGTGTCCAAGTTCTCACTTGGAACGCTGATTTTCAGGTATCTAGGGAAGTTTCTCGAAACTGCAAAACGATTGTGTGAAGAAGAGCTCGCCGAATAAGCACAAGGCTGCGGCGCAATGTCAACGATCAAGACCAAAATCTCTGTATTCCAATCTACGCACTTTCTAAATCATTTGCCTTTCGAATTACCTTTGAAATTACACGGATTTATGTGCTGATACCTAAAGTTTGAGAAGACGCCGCTCAAAATTCTTCTAGAAATTGTGCTGCAGCGAACAAACTTTTGAGATAGATTTGAAAGAACTTCATGATTCATCAAATACATGATTCCCATAAGCAGTAAGTATCCCTCAACCTAAGAACGGCGAGAATACTACTGACAAGGGAATGGTCAGAAGTCGAAGTGGCCAAACCAAACAAGCTGTACACCATTCGATGCAGTATAAGACGCTGACTTCAAATCTATCTTTCTTATCTGCTTCCCGCTTCTGTGGACGAAGCTACAAGCGGTTTTATTGTGAAAAAAATCACACATAAAAACAGCGAAATTGAGCACACTGTTGCATCTTTAGCTCAGCCTCTTTCTTTGAAAATTTGAAATAGGCTAGCTGCATGTTTTGGCCCAGCATTAAGCCGAACGTTTCTCTGCACGGCTAAATTTTCAATTTCACGCGTAATTTCTTAGCAAAATAATGGTCTTTAATGGCTTGTAGCTTCGTCCACAGGAGCGGGAAGCAGATAATAAAGACAGATTCGAAGTCAGCGTTTTATACTGCATCGAACGGTAAACAGCTTATTTGGTTTGGCCACTTCGACTTCTGACCATTCCCTTGTGAGTTGGCTAATGAATAATTTCGTTTTGACACTCAAATACCTGTTCTTTGAATGTGATTTATTGTGAACTGCTAATTTCAAGCTTCTGATATCACGTTTTTCAAGACCTTACAATTTGAAAGTCGACGGTCACCGCCAAGGCTGAGTCGCTGCGGGAACCTATGATTTTGACTGTGGCGGCATGCGTACTCTGCCGCAAAGCAGGAATTCTAACAGGTCGGAGGACCCCGCCCCAAGGCGTGTGTTTCGCCCACTTCCCCAAAATTTTCCTTGTTTTAGGTCGAACGTTGAAACTTGGTGTTTGCGCGACCACGTTCGCATGACACTAAAATCCCAAACCCCCCATCTTGTTCGGACATCGTGTTGAAGGGTCATGGAAGGTCAACATGCGCACAACACAGCAAATTTTCAGACAGATTCGTTGACAAAAACAAAAATTACGACAATTTCTAGAGTGACTATATATTAGGTTGTCCGGAAATTAATGTCCGTTTTCGTTCTCAACCGCCATGGTTCGTACATTTTTCATTCCTAAATAGGCTTCAAGATACCATTCAATAGAGCAAAGCAAGCTCTACAAGATGGCAGTCTTGCTTTAGCGACAGCTCTGACCCATCTCGAGTTTCGAGCCAAAAACTAAAAAGATTCAACTGCCTGAAAAATCGAGAAAAATTATAACTCAGTTCAAAAGACCCCTACAAAGTTTCTAACTTGCTCACATAAACACTATCCACAAAAGACATATAAGTACGCCGTTGCCGTATTTTTTCCTCTGTCAGAAATCAAAAAAAAAAACGAAAATTTCCATGCTTCTGCCAAAGTGATGCTGTGTCGTCCCCACAGTAGATGTGTACTACAAATCTGTAGAAGTACAGAGGAAAATTTTCAGCTCTTCATAAGCTTTAGTTCTCAAGAAATATCGAATATAGCTTTCATCAGTCAGGTGGTCCAAGCTAAAATTTAAAATTCTCGAGAACTAAAGCTTGTAGAGAGCTGAAATATTACGTTCTACAGGTTTGTAGTATACATCTACTTATGTGGGAACGACACAACATCACTTTGGCAAATGCATGAAAATTTCCGTTTTCTTGCTCAGACAACTGGCCGGAACTTCCGCAGCGCTTTCGCAGGGTTTCCGCAGGTGACCCGGCGGCAATCCTGCGAAAGCGCTGCGGAAACCCTGCAATTTCAGGGTGCAGGGTTTCCGCAGCGTTTTCGCAGGATTTTCGCAGCACTTTGCGCTTTTAATCCGCGATCCGTTTCTTCCATATCAAGCTTCCTTTTTGATACTACGATTTCCTCTCCAATACTAGGTTTTCGCTTTTTACTAAGGCATTATTTCTTGATGTGGAAATTCCTCTAGACTTTCTAGATGCTAAGAGACGTAGACAGCGCGAGATAATTTCAATGAGAAAGCAAATGGCAGAGTGTATTGTTTTATGCAGGGTACCATATAGAAAATCACAATAGGCCGAAGTTGATAATTGCAAACTAACAGATTTAATGAAGTGTTCATAAATAAATATACATAAAATTACAGAAGCATTCGAGTATATATGCATAACCGAATAAGTTTAATCGGCAGATATGAAGAATTAAAAAGTGTTATACTGATGGAAGAGTAAAGAATAATGGAAGAATAAGATAAAAACAAGAATAACAATCTCATTCACAAAGGATAATATGCGCTTTAAAGCGAAGATGGTCCTGTGGGGAAATAAACCCTTTCCACTTATCGGGTGTATTTTGACCTTGTCCGCGCGACTGAAGCCGGCTTCGGCCTCCCTTCCTTTCTGTAATGAGAATTAATTGAAATTTCGTGATGTAAATCGTGCCTTGCCGCAAGTGTTCCATTTTGCAACTTCTTCGCCAAGAAATACGGAGCAAATTTGGACGATTCATTTGAAATTTTCGGAAATTTCGAAATCTCAACAGTAGAAGCTCTGAGACGGATTTGAAAATTACAAGAGTTTTCTGCAAAAATCAAGGCTTTACTTTGACTTGAATTTTTTTGGAATTTTCAAATTTGGAGCGACAGAACTTTTGCTTTAATCTAATATTCCCGCATTTTCCACACAAAACAGGTATGTGTCAGACTCTAAGGCAGGTATGTGTAAGGAAAGTTATTGTAAGTTATTGTTAAATTTTCATAAATTAATACTTAGGAAACAATACCAATGAATCAAAAGCTCGTCCCCATCCTTTTCAAAAATTCGAAACTTTCTTCCTTCACATCCGATCTGCACATGTTTATTTTGAAAGAAGACATGCTTTCTAATGGTACCTGAGGCACTTTTTGATAGCTCCAAAGGTAGAAGCCGGTGAAGAAAATTATTCTATTTCAATATTCCCCATGTGTGGTCGCAAAAGTCTGCTTGCAGAAAATTGGAGCATTCGGTATCATAGCTATTATTACCTACTCTTTTTGAGTGTACAAGATTGCGCTGACTGAATGTCTTATAAAAATTCTTGATCTTTGAGGAAGCCGTAAAAAAGAGTATATATGATTTTTTTGGCATTTGCTTCGAAAATCATAACTTTTCATAAAGAGGTTATCAGCGCAAACTTGGCACAGTCAGAAAGAGCAGGCTATAAAACCTATAATGCTCCGATTTCCGTTGCGAGTTTCAGTTTTGCGACTAAACGCAGAAATTTTGAGAATGGAGTAATTTCCTTCTCCTGCTTCTATCTCTGGAGCTTGCTTCCGTTAAAAGGTACTTCAGGTAGGTACTGTTGGATACGTGATTATGAAAATAATTATGTGCAGATCCGCTGAAGGTAGGAAGTATCTGGGAGAGAGAAAAGCATTTAAAACAACAAAACAGAGGAGCAGAAAAGGATAAATATATAAAAGCAGTGGCGGTGCAAGAAACTTTTTCAGGGGGAGGGGGACAAAAAATTAGTTGGGTTTATGGGCGTGAGCCACCGAACAAAGGGCAATTTAGGAATGGTTGAATTTTCGTGGTTCCAGTTTTTGTATGCCCTCGATTTTTTTATAGCAAAAATGGGCTGGAGTGAGCCACACCTTCGAGAATTGCCTAAACAGACCACTTTAGAGTTTAGAAGAGCTGATCTTTCATTATCTACAGTCGCAGACTACTATGAATATTCTTGAGACCCATTATGCTCCGCCCCTTTCTTTTGATATATTTCTACCCACATTATTTCTATTTTACTCAATCATTCAACACTATTATTTAAAAATTTCTCGAGCTATGATTTCAAATCATAAGTTTTGAACTTTTTATCTTAAATCAAAAATCATTATTTTGTGATGTGTGCGGTGTTGTGAGAGGAAAAAGATTTGAAAATCAAAAGCAGAGAGTAGAAAAGGATAGACACACGAAAAGCAGTGGCGGCGCGAGAAATTTATTTGAGGAAGGGGAGGGAGGGATTGAAACTTTTGGGTTTGTGGGCGTGTGGCCACTTCCAGCAAAAAAAAATCAGGAATGGTTGAACATTTGCGGTTACAAATTTTGTACCACCTCAATTCTTTTTAGCATAGCTCCTTCGAAAATTGTCCACAATTATTAGGTGGTTGAGTACGTTCGCCACTCAAAAGTACGTTCGCCACTTTTTCAAAAAATCATAATTTTCTTTCGACTCGATGGATCTCTTTGATTTTTTATTCATCTAAGAGAGGAAATCATTCTCTTTACAGCGATATCTCTGCCATAAATTGGCTCAAGAAAGTGCGCGAGTTAGAAGCAATTGAAAATTACTCAACTTGGCATTTTTCAAGCAGGCTCACCAAAAAATTCTGAAATTTTTTGATAGAAAAATTTTTTCGACAGAACAAATTATGTTCTTTACTATAGTGCCTTTTCCAAAAACAGAAAAGATTGAAATTAGAAGCAAATAAAGAGAACAAATACTTCAGTTTTGCAATTTTTGAGCATGCTCAAAAATGCCCAAAAACGTCACAGAAAAGACGGGTTATTCATGAACATAGGTTTTGTGACCTCCTTCTAGCTGACAGAAATTCGTGCCAATCGAAAGCAATTTTGATTTTCGTAGAAAATCAGATCCGAAAACTCGGTAATATTACGAAAATCAAAATTACTCTCGATTGGCACGAATTTCTCTCAACTAATAAGAGAAGGTCACTAAACCCATGTTCACATAACTTTCCCGTCCCTTCCGACGCAGAACTGAATTAATTCTCTTTATTTGCTTCTAATTCCAATCTTTTTTGTTTTTGGAAAAGGCTATGGTAAAGAGCCTTCTCTATCGAAAAAAACTTCAAAAATTTTTTCGCGACTCTGCTTGAAAAATGCCAATTTTGAGTAGTTTTCTTCAGTTGCTTCTAATTTTCAAACTTTCAACTTTTTTATGCCAATTCATGGCGAAAGTACTGCTGTAAAGAGAATGATTTCTCTTTTAGATGAACATAAACGCAAAAAGATCCATCGAGTCGAAAGGAAGTCATGATTTTTTGAAAAACTGGCGAATGTACTGGTCCCACCTAATTTAACTCTGAAAATTTTCCAAAATATTTCAATATTCACCAAGAGCTTGTAAATCACTTTGAGATTTCGGTGACCCATTTTTCTCGCTCCCCCCCCCCCCCACCCTTTGTTTTGATATGTTTCTACCTAATCACTTCTGCTTTATTTAGATCCAGTGCATATTTTCTACAAAGTAATAGTTTTAAATTGATTGCATTATTATTTTAATCAAAGCACATAAAGCAAAAAGTTCGCATACTTGAACAAGGGCGTTGTGCTTACGAAGTCCCTCCATTGAGTCCTTTTCCAGCACTCCAGCAGCTTGGTGACTGTTGTTCACACACCTGCACCGATGCCTGAAAGAATACTTAGAATATGGATGGGTATAGGTTTACTTACGCCAACACTGAAGAAAGAAAGAAAAAAGAGAAAGATTAGAGGAGGAACAGAAGCGAAACAGTATGGAAGAAAAGAGTGCGCTATGCGCTGTTGATGTTGCGTTCGCTATTTCGCAATCGCGAATGCATGCGCCCTCACAGTCCTGCGAAAATGCTGGCAGGTCAAAGTGCTGCGGAAACCTTACAAGCCTCACTGCACTTTCGCAGCGCTTTATGCAAAGTGCTGCGGAAGTTCCGGTTTACGATCGCTGTGACGTCAATTTCCTGCGGAAACCTCGCATTTTGGAGCGTGCACTTTCTCAATGGTTAAGAAAGTGCTGCGGAAACGCTGCAAGTTCTGCTTGTCCTGCGGAAGTTCCGGTGAATTGTCTGAGTGATTTTTAACAGAGGAAGAAATACGGCAACGGCGTACATATATGTCTTATGTGGATAGTGTTTACGTGAGCAAGTTAGAATCTTTGTAGGATTCTTATGAACTGAGTTATGATTTTTCTCAATTTTTCGGGCAGTTAAATCTTTTTAGTTTTTGGCTCGAAACTCGAGATGGATTAGAGCTGTTGCTAGAGTAAAAGTAGCATCTTGTAGAGCTTGCCTTGCTCTATCGAATGCTATCTTGAAGCCTATTCAGGAATAAAAAATGTACGAATTATGGCGCTTGAAAACGAAGACGGACATTAATTTTTGGACAACCTAATAATTATGTCCAGCACTGTAATAAGCAGCAGCAGCAGGCTTTTTTCTCGAGTATTTAACCCATTGATGACGATGTGAACTACTGGCGGCCCACGCATTTTTTGTTGCCAGGGACGTGTGGGCCATCAGTAGCCCACACTTCTTGCATAGTCATATTTTTTGTCGGCTTAGTATTTTTCCCCTCGTTAATGTTTTTTGCAATTGTTTGCACTCTTGGGACCTGTAGGGTTCGTCGTTCAAGAAATGTTCATATTTGTCAACAAAACAATCTTGTAGTCCATAAATAACCACAAAGCCTTCCCACACCGAAAGTGTTGTGCAAAATCCCACGGTGCTGTCCGCAAAATTAGGCGTGTCATTAATGGGTCAATGGTGTGTGTCAAGCACAGGACATAGCGTTTGCGATGAAAAGGGACATTGTGCAAGTCATCAAAAACTCTACTCTTACAAGGGCGATTACTTTATTTCGGTGAACTAAGTGTCCAAGTTCTCACCTTGAAACGTTGATTTTCAGGTTTTTAGGGGTGTTCTCGAGACTGCAGAGCGACTTTATGGAGAAGCGCTCGTCGAATAAGCACAAGGTTGCGGCACAGCGGCAACGGTTGAGAACAAAATTTTTTGTTGCAATCTGCGCATTTTCTAAATCATTCGCCTCTTGAATTACTTATTGAAAATTACACGAATTTATGTGCTGATATGTGCTGCTGTTTGAGAGGACGTCCCTCATAATTCTTTTGAAAACTGTGCGGCATTTTGAGATTGATTTTAAAAGAACTTTGATTTATATCGATTACATGATTCCCAAGCACTAAGTATCCCTTAACCGTAAGGCGAGAATACTATTAGGTTGGCTAATAAATAATTTTGTTTTGAAATGCAACTTCGATGCTCCATAAAAACTCAAGTACCTGTTCTTTAGCTGCGATTTGTTGTGACTGGTAGTTTCAAGCCTCTAATATCACACGCTCATTTTATACTCCTTTTAAACGTGACTAAGAACAGTTATGACTTTGCATGACCATGCCTTCCAAAAAATCACTTTTTGAATTTATAAGTTTCGTACACAGCTTGTTGTGAGTGCACAGGTAAGTGTTTTGGTAGCTGAATACATACAATCTTTGGCTACATGGCAAACCACAATGAAGACTGTGACCTGTTGTTTATGTACATCTGCAGCCAAAGTCTTGAGATTTCCAAGTATCGTTGAAGTCACTTTTGGAGAAATTTGAACCGCTTGAATTTGACCGTTTATGACCATACAAATGGTTGAATATCGAAATCGTAAGGTATCACTTGTGCATTTTACACCCAACTTTTTGGAGCACGATTTTTCGGAAATTTGACAAAAAAAAAACTGGCCCTTTTGCTTCCCTGCAACATTTCGCTATCACAAAAGATTCTCTGAGCAAACAAGGTTGATCGTCCGATTCTTCTTGATTTACCTTTCCGAATGGTACCATACATTTGTGCAAAAGATTATCTGTGACATTTCTACAATCCGTTAAAAGCGATCGAGATTATTTCTTTAGCCAACCTAATATTATAACCCAGCTGCTCTCTGTTGCTACGCGGCAGGTTCGTCTGGTATTCTATAGCGCGGAAATGTGAAATTTTGCAGAAAATTTGCCATTTTGCACAAATTACTTTGATTGATAAACTGCGCAAAAAGAAAAAAACTGAGGACTTGATTTCGGCTCTGACAGTCTATTAGGTTGGCACATACGCAACTTTTCCCATAACTTCCTTCTTACTACATGTAGCATCCTCATTTTTTGGCGTGTAGAGTGTAACGTAAGCTGAATTATTCGCAAGCTTTTTGATTTAGGATAACGTAATGGAAAATATCTGAGCATTTTTTGAAAACCCTTGAAAATCGAGGTTCCACGGTTTTTTGGCAAACATGAAGCCGTACAAAACCTGAACTAAACATGTCATGAAGGAATCATAGGCAGCAAGTAGGTAGAAGTTGACACATTAGAATCAGTAAAAAAAAAGACTACGATAGGGCACCTTTGAGAAGAAGGAGAAACCAAATGCGTCAAGTTTTGACGGCGTAACCGTCAATAACTAAGCTGCAAAGCCTCAGTTTGCTAAAACTTTGCACATATATTCTAACACGGTGAATACGAATATCATATTTAATTTCGCTAAGATAACAATCATTTTTTGATCTCACGAAAGAGGCCGTTTCATGCGGAACGGGTCTCATTTTTGTGATCAGCATGTCGAGTAACCCCCATAGGCCAAGCTTCAGCAAAATCTGACGCAATCTAAAATTCCCATTGTACCGTAAATCTATCGTCCTTACAAAAACTGACAAAATTCGGCGAAAATATCCGCATTTGCAGTTTACATCATAGCCCTTCAGTGGCGTGCCCAGGATTTCGGCTCGGGGGGGGGAGGACAAATATTTTTCTCCGATGAAGGTGCGTGGCGTCAGCCACGCACTCCGAAAAATTTTTTGTTATGCTCCCTAAAATTTTCGCGGGCTCAGAACCCCGGAATTCCAGAAGAAGGGGGCGTGGCGTGAGGCACGCCCCCGAAAAAAATTTTTTTATAAGGCTAATTTGAATCTTTTAAAAAATTTTAAAAATTATGTTAATTTTTTACAAGTGCAGACAAGTCATTTGCGTCATTTGCACAATTTTATAACCCATGTAAGTAACTTTCAAAAATTTTGGGTCCCGTTCTCGGGGGAGGGGGGCCCTCTCGGTACGCCATTGTAGCCCTTATATTGCCAGAAAATGAATGCGCTGCGTTCTCAAAGACAAAAGTTATATAGAAAGTTCATTTATGTGCCATCTTAATATTTTGATTTGACGTTCTAACCAACGGATAATATGGAAACTGTATAAATTAATAAATCGATAGCTGCAATCCATGTCTCCCGGACAAATAGCTTATTAACACACGCGCCCCACCCCGTGCATTAAGTCTGCCAAATTTGTTTTAGATTCCATTACTCCTTCTATCCTCGTTGAACGATTGTAAAAGAGTGGATGAGTCAAATGTTACAAAAATGTTGACTGACTATCAGTGTTGATTTGGTGGTCGTGTTCGATCTTGTGGATGAACGATCAATTCCGATTTTGTGATGAGTTAAGTTGGTAGACGCAATTCCAGAATGTGATATACAAAAAACCAATAAATAGGTGAAAAAGGCTAATGATTGAAGTTCTAGATAATTTATTCGAATTAGCCATGCCTAGCTATCACTTACTGCAAGTTTTTAGCTCTACAGAGCTCAAAATTCGGATAAATCAATGAATCGATGAGGCCTATTACAGTGAAAACGCTTGATAAAACCCGCCCCATCTCGAAATTAATGTGCGTGAAGTTTTGTTCAAGTTCTATGATCCTCTCTAGCATTTTGGGTCGATCATAACAAAACTGATAGCAGAAAACGCAAATAATCAGTCAATCCATAGCGCCAATAGATAATTTTCTGTAAAAAAGCTTTGTAACACCAGCCCGCCCAAAGTATATGTATGCAAATTTTCGTTCAAATTCCATGACCCTAAGTAGCATTTTGGGTCAGTCATAACAAAAAATTGTTATCCAAATATTATGTAGATATTTTGCAATTTGGAGCCTGCATTTAAGGCAAAATACTCTCAAGTATTAGCTCAAATAATAAAAGACTAGCGAAAGAATGTCATTTAGGCTTTTTGTAGTTGAACTTTAGTACT
>CATQJL010000305.1:34747364-34780103 GCA_958299035.1 Cylicocyclus nassatus
GCGAACCTATGGCCGTTCCCGTAGGGGAACAAATCTAATTACTCAGACAGCAAGAGGGTATAGAAAAAAAACGCTGAACATCGGATCCCGCCTACGGCGCCGGGTGGTAGCAAGAACGATGTCAGGGTCCTTAGAGCGCCTTTTGGATCGGACAAAAACGACACGTGCCCGGACGACACGCCACGGAGACTGCCTCATGCTCTGCACCTACAACGCCAGGACAGTCTCCACAAACGCCGACCTCCGCGCTCTTCTCGACGCTGCAGAGCATATCAAGTACCACATCATCGCCGGCGGGAAGAACCGCCTAGCGACCAGAAGAAGCCAGCGTAGGATCTGGCGTGGCCGGTTCTTAGCTAGGCATCCGGCTGAAACCGAAAACGTCGAACTCGTTCACAGCCTGGGAGACCCTGCCAGAGTATACACTCGGCTGTGCATCGTAGTTCGACATCCAGTGTCACCTCCACGTCACGATGAGGCGACTGACATTGTGGGGGTGCTTGAAGGTTACGTATTCGAAAGGAAGAATATTACGAAAACCTGGATTTGGCGAGAATAAGTGCTCTTAAGGTCTGAAACCATGTTGTACGTGTAAACACTACGTTAGTTTTTTGCAGGAAGGCAATATGGTCGAGCTACTCGAGAGCTAGAAACCTCCTATCAAAACTCCTGAAAGAACCAGTTTTTGAGAATACTCGATTTCTATCGCCATCACCTTGTCAATGGAGTAAGCAGTCAGCTAGAGTCACAGCCATGATTGCGTCTTTATAGAGTTGTAACCCCATAACCGCGATTCAGCACTATGCGTGCCGCGAGAGCTTAAAATAGGGAAGTACAAACACCTAACGAATTTACCGGAGTCACTCGCCATAATTTCAGACAGTAGGTCCAACACTGTGCAGTTTTCCTCCTTTCGCACCTTCATGCCATTTTTTGAAGTTTCGCATTGGATAGTCTTGGCTTAAACGTCTGCGATTTGCTGCAACCCGCTTCAGAATTAATGCAGAATCCAAAAATGAAGGTTTTGGAGAATCCTAAGCTTGCTTTTTCATTTTTGAATAATTTAGCTGGTGTACAAATCTTGGAAAGGAGACAAGGAGCGAGCAAAAGCTTTCGACGTTCTTTCACAAGCCAGAATGGATTTAGTGGTCTTTGCTCGCGTAGCATTTGGAAGAGCCTTGTAAGCTCTTAAAATAGTGATAAGGCGCATGGAAATTTTCTTGCGTTTTCCAGGGGAGATGTACGAGCCTACGAACTCAATCCTGAAAGAGCTAACCTACTTCCTCTAAAGGTAAGATCCCATGTGCATACCATTCATTTCTTCCCCAGTCTCCACTGTCGAGTCGTATCTTTTTTTCAGAAAAAGCGTGTGGTTGAAACGACGGCAAGCAGTTCCTCCGCTATCAAGGAAATAGAAAAGATCAGCCCCCAGATTAAGCCCATCTGCAACCACTATTTTTTTCCAGTTTGCCACTGTCATTGCTCAAGGCTACCTGGTACACATCTATTTCGTAATCTAATGAGTCCAATATTGTGAAGCTTCAAGATAGTGAGCATAGTAGTTTGGCTCCTCCTAAATTCCTTTTGTTCTTTTCTTTGTTACATGATTTCAAAAGTAATAAATTTGTTAGTTTTGGCTGTGTATATTTCAATACACACATATGTATACATATGTATGTATCAGTGGCGGACCGGAGGGGAAGGGGGCGGGTAGGGGGCGGGGGGGGGGGGGAGGCGCGCCCCCCTCCCCCGAGAATGGTCGCGAAATTTTTTGAAAGTTGCCTACGTGGGTCTAGTCTATTTTTGTAAATAACTAAAATAATTTTTAAATTTTTCAAAAATTCAGATTAGCAAATTTTCGAGGCCTGGGATCTTGGGCCCAAAAATTCAAGAAGGACACCAAAAATTTTTTCGGAGTGCGTGGCTAACACCGCGCACCTTCATTTAAAAAAAATTTTTCGCCCCCTCCCCGGACAGAAATCCTCGGACCGCCACTGGTATGTATAAATGTGAATGTATACATGTATATGTATGTATATATATGTATATATACATGATATATGTAGAAGCCAGTGGCGATCCCAGGATGGCCGGGCGAAAAAAATTTTTTTTCGAATCAAGGTGCGTGGCGTTAACCACGCACTCCGAAAAGTTTTGGGGGTGTGTTCTTAAAATTTTCGCGGGTCCCCAACCCCTAAAATCTTGAAAAAGAGGGCGTGGCCCCCGAAAAAAATTTGGCTAACTTGAATTTTTAAAAAATTTAAAAAATTATTCTAATTATTTACAAAAATAAACAAGTCACTTGCACATTTTCATGACCCATGTAAGTAAATTTTAAAAATTTCGCCCCCCCCCTCGGTGCGCCACTGGTAGATACATATATAATGTAAAACAAGTAGGGATATAGCAAAATAATTACTGTGAGATAACGCGCTCCACCTGCGTTCATTCATCACGATGTCTCTCACTCAAGCTACCGCGTATTTTCTGCAAGATATGGGTTGCGCCAAAGCCTTGTCTAGAGTCCCGACTGTCTCGGGATTTCGTCGCTAGGCCGCTTACTTGTGTCGTGCCGTCATTCCCGCTTTCACAAAACGGGCTGCGCTAATCAACATGAAATGTCTGAGAATAAATAAATAACGTAATTCAGATATGCACTTGGCTGTAATTCCATACCGTTGAAACTCTTGCACATAATTCAAGATATAAATGTTCGAGTAAAAGGAAAGAGAAAAGAGGGAAGGGCCTTGAAGGCTGATAAGGTATTGTCGTAGTGCCTAATGTTTCTATCAATCGTCTTGTAAAATCCTGGATTGGTAAGAGATTCAAGATTTTGTGTCTATCTTACGGAACAAACCTCCTTCATACTGGCCACCTTCTTCACCACGAAATGTTGCAAGAAAAATTGAAGGACAAGCAAAGCTCCTCCGGGTTACTTAGCATTAACGTCGACAAGCAGATTTCCAGGACGGCCGTCGTTCAGCGCCACTATCATCAATGATGGAATGCAATGATTTTTATTTACGCGTTTGATCATAGCCTTAACTCATATAAAGGTGCAAAAGGCAAGAAGTCGGATGTGGTTGTGCACTTGGATCGGCTGTTCATAGCTGATTTCTTGAGAAAAACCGGAGTGCTTCAATAAAAAAGAAAACGCCATTGTGACATATTCGATTCTAGCAGTTTACCATAGTAGAATTAAAGTTTTTGCTTGCTAAGAGCGATGAGGCTTTCCGTTTCTTGCTGACTAGATTTTCTTTCACTCTCATCCCTATATTATTATTATATGATGACTTCATCAATGTTGCTTTTTGTGTAATCATCGAAGACCACGTTTTCAGTTTTATTACCAGCAGAGCTGTTCCTATGATGTTACATAAACATGTAAATCGTCCTAAAGAAAAGGCATGTAGGGAAGTTAGACCACTTTTGAGTTCGCAAAAGAAGCTTGTGAAGCCAGAATAATTTTGAGGCTTGTCACTACCACAGCTGATTAGAGCCCTGTTATGCTGCGAGAGATGGAAAGAATGGTGGATCGCAGAGCACAACAGTACAAAAATCGGAGTTTTCCAGATTGCGTATTCCGAAGTTGTGCGGATACAACATCGGACACTTTCCATTGAGGGGTTAGATGAACGGTAAATAGAAAATAGCAAAATGTGCACAAAAAATTTATTGGCTGAGTACAGCTTATACTTTATGCGGTCATAATTAGCCGCGGAAGCATCTATGACTACGTCTTAACTAATTGTAAGTTTCTACGACGAATGCAGTGTGGGACGTCCCTTCTTCCCTGTTTCATCTATTTTGTTCCTGTTTTGAACCATCTGGTCGATCCTGCTTTCAAATACTTTGTGAGGAACCAGGAAACAGCAAAATATAGTTTGGTTGTATACACATCCGAAAGATGAGGCTGAAGTAGCTTCCTGAAAAATCACAATCAAAACATGAACCAATATGGTACTTTTCCGCTCGTCGGACACATTTTTGTTGGAAGTTCTATAAATTTTTATTGTTGTACCAATCATAGGTATTGTGATCTCCATACATAGGATAATCATTCTACCATTTTCAGTACGTACTCTTCTTATGGGTCACATAGAGAAATTTACAAATGAAGCATGTTTGCCTATCTTGTAAAAAATGATCCGCGAAGCAGGCAAACATATTCGTAACTTCAGGTCGTTTTTCGAAACAACACTGGAGTTTCCCCTTTATACCAGGAAGAGTTGAAGAGCTCGTGTGTCGCATGAAGGAGTTCTTCATGGACAAAATCTCGAGTTTCACAACACTATTTGTTACGCAGAACTGACATGTGGCAGTTACGTGACTCTTCGTATAATCAGAAAAAGAACATTGAGGATTGAGAACACAGCGTAATCATTGGACGTTGAAGTCTAGAAAACGAAGTATTGTCAATTTTTTATTTTCTCTCAGTGCACAAATTTTCCTCTTTATATCATCGTCCCACCAAACGGGGGGTACCTGGCTCTGGTAGAAATGTAATAGTAGACCCGCTATCTAAGCGACGACAGAAGTCTGCAGCGCGAAAGGGGTCTAAAAGCCTACAAATCGCCCCTCAAGTGGCCCGAGTCTTACGGTAGGCTCGTGCGAGTGCGAGATGCATGCAAGGTAGAGACGCAGAGTTGGTTGCGGGACCCTGCGCTCATGACTGTGTGCGCTATACGCACTACGACCTTGCAAATCGATATTGTTGTGGACGTGTGGACGGCTTTCGGGCCTACCGCAAGATTCGGGCCAATTCCGGAGCAAATTTCAGGCTTGGTAGACCCTCTCTTTCGCTCCAAACTTCAGTCATCGCTTAGATACGGTGTCTACTTTAATATCGCCACAAAAACTCGGCACCCATCTTTTTGCCGGAGCGCTGACTTCAGGAAAAAAGTAATGGGCAAACAATGTGCAAGCTGCAAAATCCTCAGAATTTTGAATGAATGTCGGATCTATTGAAGGCACCGTCCACCTAAAATGGAGGAATCCGCTCCGGAATAGCAAAGTAGGCGAGGCGACCATGGTGGCTCCGCCTACTTGCATGCTTTATCTCGCCCGCGCTTGCAGCAGGGTTCTATGGAAAGTTACGATTTTCGAGCAAGCAATACAAAAGAATTTGATTTATTTTGACATTTTTCAGGGAAATTGTAACTTTTCATAGAGGCACTCAATCGACGCAGACTTTGCACTGTTAGAAAGAGCTGGTGAGAACCTACAATACCGACTGCTCCAATTTTTGTTGCAAGTTTCCGATTTTTTGTGACCCTACACAGAAAATTCGAATTTTGACTAAATTTCTTCTATCGCTCCTATCTATGCAACAGATGATCATTGGCAAGCAACTAATCGTAAGATGTCATTATAAAGAGCATGACTTGCTCTTTCATACAAAAAGAAAAACAGTCAAATCGGTTGGAAAAATTAGAAGTTATGAATTTTTGAATTTGGTGGGAAAGAACTTTTGCACCAACCTAATACTTTGAAAATCTCTTCAAAGACATGGAGGGTATATTCAAAACTAATGTGTTAAGTCCTATACTTTGGTCCACCTTATTCTTACTTGACACAACCTCCGCTTCGTACATGTCACTTTCCCTTGTTAGCAAATACTTTCAAAAATTGATAGTCAACGAAAAGCATTTGAGAGAATCTTTTACTTGAAAGTGGAATTTTTCTCTGCTGCTTTCCCTCAAAAAATCTGGCGGCACTAACATAGAGTAATCATTTTGTCGTTTTTCTTGTTGTTTAGAGGGAGGGGGAGGGGGGAGGAGCACGTAGGAAAGCAATTGGAAGGTTGCGTCAGAAAAGTGCTCAAAGTCCTCAGCCACTGTTTTGCGAGCTTGCTCTTCAAATGAGGAAATACTTTTGTATGATCTGATTTATAGGCGCAGCAACAGCATCATCTTGAAAGGCATGATTTCATTCATGAAAGAACTTATCTGGAGAACAAGGTAAAACACTGGTTTAGCTCCTTGAGGTCTCCGTCGTGAATTTATATGCAATTCAAGGGCTACTGCACGAACAGCCACAAGTATATTTTGTCGAAAGTTTCAAGTATACAGTTTTCAAGCGCATATGATTTTTGGGACATTCAATTCGCTGCGAGCTTCGTTTTGAAGTTCCTGCTGAGAAACGCATCATTTTAGTAAGAAGCTCATCTATTATATATACTTACGCTGAACTTTTTGAACCCATTTCAAAGCTGTCACTTTTTCCATGTAGACCTTCTAACGGATATTATAATGCTCAAATGCACTGTGATATCAAGAGAGAAGGGTACAAGGCAAGCTACACCAAAACATTCTATGCATGTAGAAAGAAACCCTTACCCGTCTCACATTTGATTTCATAGTTTCATCCAAGTTTGCAAGATATTGGACAGCCTCTTTCTGGTTTCTGAATATGATACATTATGTGAGTTAAAGTAATGCTGACATATTTACTTTATAGAGCCGTCGGCAAGCAAAGGGTTGCACGAATCGTTATCTCCTTTGAAAAACTTCAGGGTCGCACCGATAGCCTCAGGGCTACACTGTAATGAAAACGTTTAGTTCTGTAATACAACGAAAAAGCTTGACATAGCATGCTCATCTTTTGTTAGGAAAACCAGTTTGAACGATTCTCTGACGTATGAGAAAACTGACTTACCGGTATAGGCTTTCCACCAAGGGCACGCCTGAAGGCTCTTTTCGCTGCTTTGTTGACGTCGTCTTTGCAGTTGGCCTGCACGGTTTCTTCACTAGTCTTGGATGTTTCGGCTGCTTCCTCAGTTTTCCTAACGTCTTTCTGGGTACCAGCTTTATGCTCACTATTAGCGTCTTCCTGTTTATCAGTTTTATGGTCAGTATCACTGACGCCGTTCCGGGTATCGCCATGCTCAGTATTACCAACGTCTTTGTGGGCATTAGTCTCAAGCTCAGTATCACCAACGTTCTGGGTACCAGTTTCATGCTCACTGTCACCATCGCCTTTCTGGGTACCAGTATGCTCAGTATCCCTGTTTGTTTCGCCTACGGTAGACTGCTGAACTTTGCTCCCATCTTGGACATCGACTTGCTCAAGTTGACTTTCAACTTGTTTAGTGGAGGGCACGATGGCAGGTAGTATCTAAAACAGAACATCAAAAGATTTGAAGGGAATTTGAATAAGAACTTACGAAGAGAACTAGACAAATATACATGCTTGACGGTAAGCATTCCTCTGCGCAGACTATTTATACCTTCACGTTGCAACATCGAGCTATTCACATCTGACAGTCACAAAATGGTACCAATGCCCTCAGCAAGTCCTTTATCAATTATGCTGCTGCTAAAACAAGACTTTCATATAGGTGCACTTCAGTTGCGGACCAGGGGGGGGGGAGGCCCCACCCCCGAGATTGGGTCGCGAAATCTTTGAAAGTTGCTTACATGTATTGTAAAAATGTGTAATTGAATTGTCTATACTTGCAAGTATTTGAAACGGTTTTTGAGATTTTTTGAAAACTTCTTAGCCTGGTAAAAAAATTCTCCGGAGGCTTGGCTGCTGCCATGCCCCCGAAAAAATTTTTGTATGAATTTCGGGATCGTGGGCCCGGAAAGGTTTCAAAAAAAATCCCAAAAAAAATTTTCAGGAATGCATGGCTACCGTCACGCACTACATTCGAGATTTTGGTGCTCCTTTCCCTCTTCCCTCATCTTCCCCCACCCCCCGGAACGGAAATCGTTGGGCCGTCACTGCACTTGTATGTTCATTGCTGCATTTACATTTTCCAAGTAACTTATGAGCAGGGATCGGCGGAGGTGGCGCTTTTACACGTTATGTAGACGTCGGTTTTGGAGGAGGAAGCAAAGAGAAACTCTTGAATTCACGCAGAAACCTTGAAATATAAGAAAACACAACTCTAACTTTTAGCAAGCCCAAATGGGAGGGCCTAAATTAATTTCATCAGTTACAGGTAAATTAACACTTTACAAACACGACTAATGCTGAACCTTTGTGCACACGACTTCAACGTGTCAAAAGACAATCTTTGGGTACAACAATGTAAACACCCGGTATAAGTACAACGAGTAAGCAATATCGAGCCAAAATTCGGTGTACATCATACATCATCTTCGATGATCAAAAAAATTACGGAAGTTTATGAAAAATTCATGTGAACGAAAGAAGGTGTAGACGTTCTCGGTTTGATTTGCTCCCGCGCATTCTGTGGGGCTGCGCTGGACCAAACAAAGTCATGAATCTTCGCAATTCTCCCCCTTCTTCACATAAATTTTGATTTTTTTACGCAAGCCTTTTTTAAATAAAGCTCTATCTATGAGTACTCATCTTAACTCAAGTTTTATGCCATATGCTTTGCTATGGCTCTTATTAGCCTTTTTTCGCATTTCGCTTTTCAATCTTTAATTTATTCTTGTCTTTTCTTCACTTCAATCCACGTTTGTTGCAGATTATTGATCTTTTGCAAACACTACAAAAAACAACTCGTAATAATTGACAATGTCAAGGAAGACTTTTTTTGAATACCTCATATGCCACGTGTGCTGAGCTTTGCTTATGAGTAGCTTTAATGCCATTAACATTGCAGAGACAGTCTCTTATTATTCAGATTATCGTGTACTTGCACTTCTCTATTTTTTGGTTGTAAGAAGCAAACAATACTTGGAATTCTAATGAATGCAATCACTTAACCTTTGCGGTACGTATATTCTTAATAGCCTCATTTCTATTACTGCGTCGGGGCGCTCAAAGATCTGACAAGGGAAGTTCGCCGAATCGAAGTGGCCGATTGATATGTGGTATACACCCGGGCTCGAGGCTCGGGAGGTTAGTATCAAATGTGCGCCCAGTAGCTGCGACGCGTCATTGTGAAGCAAGTTATGGCCCTCTGAATTTTTTGGCGTGTGCATGTCTAGAGAACGCCTAAATGATTTGATCGTAATCATGTGGTGTAATGGTTAGTGTCTCGGACTCACAGGTGACCGGGGGTTCGAATCCTGTTGCTGTCCACGTTTTTTGCGTTCTTCCCGAATTTCATTTTTCACCTGTTTGATACAGGGTGTCCCAAAAAATGTGCCAACTGTTTGATTGTTAACTCCCTTATAATGAAGTATTTCGAGAAGCTTTAGGTATATTTTGTAGAGCGAGGTTAAACTTAGATTTACAGTATGGAGCGAATCATCTAACGCTCTTCATTACTGTAGGATTACGGTACGAACTTCGACAAGGATTTTAGGCTTTTGGAGGCTATATTCTACTTCGGAACAAAACCAAACAAGCCAAAAACTCTTATACTATGGTAGTGGGAGCCGCCGACTTCGAATTTGAAATTCGCATTCTACTATGGTGCTTCTTTCCTAAGTTACGCCCGGTAAATCGTAATGTCAATTCCCAGCATTGTCAGAAATGTAATTACACCACCAAAAAAAGCTGAAAACACACGTAAAAAGTTGTTAGGTGGAATCAGCATGCGCAAAAACTTTAGTACATGATTTTTCAGATTTTTTGAAAAAAATTTTGTTAGGTGGTATATTTGACATTGGTTCCATATGTTGGAAGTTCTTACCGTAATCCTACTGTAATGAAGGGCGACAGATGATTTGCTCTGTACTGTAAATCTAAGTTTAATCTCGCTTTACAAAACGGTACTTAAAGCTTCTCGAAACACTTTATTACAAGAAAGTTATTGACAATCAAACAGTAGGCACATTTTTTGGGACGCCCTGTATTTTATTGATGTAAAAAATGACACATACGGTTGGTTAAACTCTACTAATTTACATCCTGCGGTGTCATTCTCACAAGTAGCCCATTAGCAAAAATCGATAGTACGACGTGATACAACTTATCACATATGCTCCCTCCGTATGTCACAGTGGGTTATTTACAAGCAGTCTAATATTGTATAGTCTTTGGATAAAGTTCAATTGGTCAAAGCAAGAAGTTTGGCCGAAAATCCATATGAAACCTTGGTCGAATATTCGTGAGAAGAATCATCCCGTAAGCCGTATGCGTCATTTTTTACTTCAATAATTCATAAAACAGGGGAAAATGAAATTTAGGAAGAACGCAAAAAAGCGTGGACAGCAACAGGATTCGAACCCTGACCGGCCACCTGTGAGGTGAGTCCGAGACAATAACCACTACACCATACGAAGCGTTTATGTATTCGCTAGACGTACACACGACAAAAACTTGAGAGGGCCATAACTTGCTTCACAATAACGCGTCGGAGCTAATGGGCGCACATTTGATACTAACCACCCGAGCCTCGAACCAAGGTGTATACCACATATCATGCCACTTCGAGTCAGCGAACTTCCCTTGTTTGTTGCAGTGGCGAAATTTGATTTGAGCACTTATAAATATAAAGCCATGCGATAGCGATCATCTATAGATTAGGCTGTGATAAGTGCTCTTGCAGATCTTAAGTATCCAAATCCTCAAAGTGCAACATCGGTTTTGGGCCATCCTAATAGATGCCAGGTCGAGTTCTGTCCTTGCATTTTCAAAAAATTGTAACTTTGCGCTTCTCAACGGTTTGCTCGGTAATTTTATTGAAAAGAGTAAATTTTCGCTTCCAAATACTGCCTGACGAGCTTCTTTTTCATTAATGTAGATATGAAAATGGAAAAAGAAGACAATGTAAGCTCTGATTATTCTTACAAGGAAAGGACCCTCGGTCGAAGTGGGGTTCCCATACGTGATGCATATCATTGTGCTGGTCTTGAGGCACTAATACTAAATCCGTGTTCCTTAGCTGCTCACTGATCTTCTGGAAAAAGTTATAAGCGATGGTTTTACCAGGATGACCACGAATCGCTTGAATTAGCAGCGCCGATAAATGTCAGTTGTGGAGGGATGGTGGGGTGGAGAGCTGCGGAGATTATAGACAAGTGGTAACACGTTACTTATGTTTCAAACATTCTTGCATATTTGCAAATTATTCAACGAGTGCCGGATGATGTTTCTCTGCCTTGGGGCCCTCTAAGGATACTATCATAGAATACAATCTACAAAATGGAAGAATGTGCGGAACATAAGTATTCCGGAATATTTACCAACCTCCATAGTTTCCACAATTATCCACTCGGCCATCCCTCGACATTTCTCCACGCCGCTAACTTAACCCTTTAGGACCTGAATTTTCCCAGTAAGAAAGAGAACTGCTCACCTAAGGTTATGATAGGGTAGCGTTTGAATAACAATACAGAGAAGTTTGGGGCTTTTTCGACAACAAGACGTTTTTATTTTTGATTTTTTCTGCCAACCTTCATTCAATTTTCTGATTTTTTCCAACAGAGATGAAATCGCGTACTCATAGCAGATGTGCTCGTGTGACATCATACTCCACACTTCAGTTAATAGTATAAATTCATTTCAACTATCAGGGGAGATAATTGATATTTTTTCAGCAGATGCTGCGGCATACAACCGTTATCGATTTTTTGTCACTCAATTGCGCACAGAGATTCCTACATTGCTAGTACCACCATGGATGGAATGGGACTTGCAATCTACTTATAGGAAGGCAAAGGTTGTCTGAAGCTAACTATAGCAATAAGTAGTAGAAATCTGCTGTTGCGCCAGTAACACTGCCCTTTGAAGTTGATGGTGGCAATTGCCACCACCAGGTCCCAAAGGGTTAAGCGATCCGTGGTCATCCTGAGGAAACCATCGTTCGTAACTTTTCCTAGAAGGTCATTGAGCAGCTAAGGAACCGGATTTGGTATTAGTGTTCCAAGACAAGCACAATGATATGCATTACGTATGGGAACCCCACTTCGATCGAGGGTCCTTCCCTTGTTAGTTAAGTCGCCAAATAGCTGAAACGTTGTAGAAAAATCCGAAATCGTCAGTGCATAAGTTTCATGACTTACTCTTTGCAGAGTAGCTTATAAAACTTATATTGTAACGCTACTTTCCAGATTTTTAGTGATACAACTTGAAACGCTGAAGCTCACATAGTCTTCCTTTTGCATTTGCAGTCCATGTAAAACAGAAGCACTGCAAGACAGCGTTCAAAAGCAAAATTTTCTTTCTAATGAAATTATAAGCTAGCAAATCCGTTGAGAGACAGTGAAGTTACGAATTTTTGAATATGAAAGAACTGTCGGACAGAACTAATATTAATCATGCATCAGGTCGGTTACCACGAACCGATTTCTATCCAAATCTGTAATCACCTGTAATTTCATCTTCACATGTTTCTATTTCCTTTTGAGTAACTCTTGCATACTTTGCCGGAATTTAGCGGACAATGGCTAGTATTTGTAGCTTACAACGTAATCCCATAACGCCAAATGGAGTGCGCCATGTTGGGAAGGAAGAAAGTTGTAATGAAGACAAAGCTAGTTGCCATCTTAATATCACTCCTCACCAAGTAGAAAGTTTTTGCCTTCGATACAGAGGCGCATAGATGATTATTTCTTTTCAAATTTCCCAGACTTAATTAGAAGAAAGGTTTTTTTGCCACACATTACTCCAATTTTGAGAGTCACTGACAATTCGAAGAGATAACTCCCTTAAGCTAAATATCAGCACATTGGATGAGGGTTGCAAACTTTTTCGTGCCTTCATGACAATAAAACTAAAGATTTGTTTTCCCAAGTTCAGTAAATGACTTGCACAAAGATTTTTTCTCAGTGTTTGCTGTAGAAGGCTGCGATCACAATGATTATCACAATCTGCAATAAAAGCTCCTACAAAATGATCGATTTTCAATCAACACTTCCAGTATGCGATGACTTTTAAATGAAATGAGTAAACAATTGGCTCCGTGGAATCAGTAAAAGTAACTTGGTACCCAAGAGCTCATATGCTCTTGTGATCGAACACATCCGTCTTATTTGATAACCTTTTGGTGATATACAAGCTTTTTTTTATTGCAGGAGATGTAACAGGTGCTTCATAAGTGCTTCAGCTCATTCAAGGACACACTAAAAGTATTAGGAAATTGTGATTTGATGACAAGGAATTAATCTGTTAGTTACTAAAATAGATAATTCGACAGAAAATAAACTTCGTTTCGTTTCATAGACAGAGTATAGGGAATGATAGCCCCCTCGTCGACATGCCTTTGATCTTAAAGACAATGTTTCTGAAGTTATCTTCGTCTCCAATTCCATAAGCGCGCCCTTCTCGATCAACAAATTAGACCGTCTAAGTCCGATGCACTAATCGCTTTTTTAAGGAATATATTTCTATGCTCTAATCATATTTGTAGCGACTAAATTGCCTGCATGGCCTGAGCTGTTTGCTTTGATCAGTTGCTCACTTTTCCTATGTAAAATGGGGGAGCAAGCATTCGTCGGTTCAAACGTACGCACTATTGTTGTAGCCTGAGTTGAAATAATAAATGAAATCTGTTTTGCTGATGGCTTGGCAAATTGCAACGAAAGTTCTCAAAAAAATATCTATTTTCAACCAAAACTTTCATTTTCCGATGACTGGGTTTTGAACGTAATAAATGAACAATCTATTTGAAATTAGTAAATTGGCGCTTTTCAGCTGGATTTTGGGATCGGACACATTCAACATCCTCATTGTTAAAACGCGCACCTTTGGGTACTACACAAGTCTTTTTTTTACAAAAAGTGTACAAATTCTAAAAAGTGTTTCAGCTCATTTGAGGACATTTCAACTTAGTAGCAGAAAATTGAGGTCTGATGAAAAGGAACTAAACTTTTTGTTATTGAAAAATAAAATTTGAACAAAAGTTAATACTTCGTTACTAATTCCGTTTCGTTTCTACCGATAGATGAAGTACAGGAGTTTTTAGTGCTTTCATAATCTTATTATTATTTATAAGCTGAGCGTCTGTCTTTCTTGCTTTTTGCGTGTATGTCTGTGTGTAAGTATGTTCCGAATGGAAATTTTTATGATTGATCCGGACCAAACTTGGCACCACACACTTCGGGGCGGGCGGATGTCGCAGGCTACCTTTCGTTATCATTTATACCAATTTTATCGCTTTTTATAGCTTTTTTTGTCAAGCTGCGGAGCTGGGATTCGGCAAAGGGAGAAGTGAGCATGCTGATTACGAATGCAATGCTATTTTTAAGATCGTTGAATACTTTTATCAATATTACCGATTTTTCTTGCAATTTGAACTACGTGGTTGGGAGTTGGCATAGCGGGGAGGGGGATCAGAGAGCATTCTGATCACGAAAACATGATAAGGAATAGGTCAAGAGACAGGGAAATTGCAAAAAATAGGAAATGGCGATTATCATGGTGATTGCCAGAGCCAGGCGGATCTGGGCCAGCTAGCAAGTCATAGATATTTGTTTCACAATGTCCTGCACAACAACTTTTCGAACTCGAAGATTTTCCTTCACATTCTTTTTCAAAGCGGAACACAAGGAACATGCAAGCATTTCATGCTATGGAGCTTATCAAGGGCTATCACCATGTCATGATTCTTCCCACAAAAAACAAGCCTGAGGCGGTAAGCACCAATCTTCCGTTCTGAAAGCGGACGATTTTTTCTAATAGTTCATACATTACGGGTCGGGCGGCGAACCCGGAGGGCGTTCCTAGCACCTTTCCTCGCACCAACTTCGCACCGGCATTCGCACCCAGGAGGGTTCTAGCACCTCCGGGCCTCAGAGGTCAGGACCCGCCCATTGCTCCTCCCATTTACTGGTCTCATTGTGAGGCGTACAAGCAGCGAGAACGTAGATTCAGGTATTAAGGTGATAAGAGAAAAAAATGGAGAAAAATCGGAACATAACTATCATTCCTTAAGTGAGGCGGCTTAGAAACTTCTGCTATGCCATCCTTTTGAAAAAGAGCACATGAACATTACTCTAAGAAGAGAAAAATAACAGAGAATTTTTTGAGTGGAAAATGCGGTCATTCGCATTAGAGGATCTAGTCGATAAGTCGATAAATTGTACATTACTGGTCATCTGATTCAAGTAATTTAGCATCAGAAGCTTCAGAACCCAATTCCTTATCAACAATGGAAGGACCTATTTCGAAAGAAGTGCATCAAAGTTTCCGAACAAGCACTTAACGCTTTATCCAACAGATAGGATATCTAAACACATACTTTTTTTATCGTCTGCCATCATAATTTCGAAGAGTTTTTCGTTCCGATTACTCTAATGATCAGTAAGGCCAAAATTATCATAAAGAAATTCTGTATTTCCTACAATCGATCTACTATAATAGATTACCAAACTTCGTCGCATGATCGCAGTTGACTACTTATAAGTTTAAGGAAGCGTCGGTCTATCCGAAAACATGAGTAAACATAACTCCAAATGCTGCAAATCACCCGCGGATTCTGAACCTTTCAAAACCTAGAATTTTTTCTTGTTTCTCGATTCGAATTCCATTATCCTCATATACAATAAAGCATGTCTTACAGTGCGTGTACACAATTTAGAATGAGGGCACCTAGAGGGAAGAGTGATGGGCGGAGCCGCTCTTTGGCCCCGAGAAGGTGTGATGTCCTTCAAGGGATTTCTGGAGGTGCCAGGTACCCTTGCGAGGAAAAGCGGCTAGGCTTTGGGAACTCCTGCCACGCCGCCGGCGAACCCAGCCGGGCGATCGTTTTCAATAGAAAATGATCGCCCGCTTTCAAAACGGGAGATTGATGCATACCGCCCTGATCATACGTTGTATATTGAATAAATGACTTTTGTCTCGTCGTAAAACTAGATTTTTCCCATAAAGCATTTTCGGCATTTTAACAAAGCTATCCAAATGGTATGAATGCTGCTATTACACTGTGTGCATCGGGCGCGTTTTTTTGCTAAAAATGTCTCTAGGTATTGCTCGGACATGACCTCACCTGCACCCCGCTACTGATAAAAAGCAAGTTGTTTTAAGAAAGCCAAACATGAGACAGTTGAGATATTAGCTTGATGCAAAATCAATGCATGCTTCTTATCGAACATTAGAGAAAATTTATCATTACATCACCGAGACTGTTATGATATGATAGCTGAGGATAGCTATGGTATTCAAACTCATTATGATAAATACATAGAAAAGTGTGAGTGCAATTTTTCATGACCTTACATTCATGAATGTGTAAGGTCATGACTCCCTAAAAAACAATCTGGCTCAATTCAGGAAAAGTAAAAACTGTAACACGTTTCAAATTGACTACGATGTGCGAACCCAAGAGGGGAAGGAATCTGAACAACGATCAAGCGGAATTTTTGACATGCTTGACAATCGTATTCGACTTTTCGCATTCATGATCCCTACGAGAACATATGAAAACATGCTCAGTTCATTGGGTTATGAATTTTGCAGCGTTTTAAAAAAATATGCCTCCGTCGATATCAATTTTGAGAGCAAAGATCAGTTATTTCTGCACAGAACAAATTTGGTGGTTTTAACTACCCAAAAATAAGCAGATTTTCTAAGAAAAAAGTTCATAACTTCTTTCAGAGAAGATCATCTCGCAGATATCAAGCGCAGGTTTGGAATCAGCGTTTTGAGATACATCTTACGGTTATACATCGCATTCTATTTAAATGGCCACGGTCACCGAATATCCTTTCCTTGTTAGTGACTGAACCTGTAAAGGCAAACAGGCAAGTTTTCTAGCAGATACACGAGAGGCGCTGCCGAATTTGCGAACTTTGTGGCCTAGCTACAGCTCATTCATCATATATCCGCTGGAGGACCCTGTGATTTATAAAGAGCATGAATTTCGTAAACAGCGTGTCGAAAAACCGTTTTGGCAAAGTTTCCTTCCAATTCAAGATCATCAGTATTTTTTTTCAGTCAGAACCCATCTGTAAGCTTCTTTATAGCGTAGAACACTTTTCAAAAAAATCTTTGGCTGCTTTTTAGAGCACCTTTTTAGACATCATAATCTATAGATTATGGTGCTCTAAAAAGAAACAGCACTATCGAATAGTACTGTGTGTTGTGCGTTGCGTTACACCCTTGGGAAAAGACGTCGAGGACACGCTGTATAACAGAAGCTTCGCCTTGCTAAGCTGAGCGCAACGCCTTTTTAACTTCGAATACATTCGTTTCGAAGGGAGGCATGGCGCTGCGTAGTTCGCGTGATTCGCATGATTCCGCGATACTCCCAATCGCGGAAATCCGGGAATTTTGTGGAATTCCGCGACATCACGGAACTCTAGCACAGTTTTAGGTGGCAATGTACATATCTTATCTCTAAAGCTGCGGTGGATCGTCGAAGCTCAGTAAAACGAATTTAATCGACTTTTGTATCAAAGCATCTCAGGCGATAAAGATACAGCGACTCTCCTTTCTTCCCGTCGTGCACAGCTTCATAGATTCAGCGAATAATAATGTAGTAAACATGTATAGATGCAGCGATATCTGAAAAAAAGGGCTCGTGGAAAGGTGTTTTTTAATTTTGAAGTCGCCAGAATTGATATACAGAAACTTTTTTTTCAAAAGTCATACGCACTTTCACTTTCTGCTATGAATCGCTGTTTAGGCTATGCTTTTTCAAATGACACTATTTTTCAAAAATTTTCGAAAATTTTGGAAGCCATTCGAAATATAAATGATTGTATTCAATGTTCACAGCAAGCCTTGTTGAGATGTGTTGAGATGTGCAAAGTATGTATATTCATAGTTGCGTCTCAGAGTGTTTTCGTACGGGTAAGTCAAATAGTGAAATTTGGGTCGGTAGCATAATTGCGATAGGAGGAGTGATGGATCTTACCCCCTTCACTTTGAGGCCAAACTCCCGATGACCCCCTTCACCTGGGCGAGATTGGTATTGTACTCTGAGAATATGATAAAAATCGTTATTAAAAGGTTTTGCAGGCTAAGTATCTCAAACAACAGCACATTCATGAATTTACAAAAGAAATGGTACTTATATTTATTTATATTATTTATTTATCCTCGTGGCATTCATTTGGAGAGCAGAAAGTGAGGACACAAAATCAGTTAATTTTTGAAGCACATAAAATTCCTCATATCTCGCGGCACAGATGACCTAGAAAAAAGTCGACGGTCTACGTCGATTCCCATGATCTCAGCTTTCGAATGGTATAGGGCATGTTAGGGCTTCTTTGCTTCCCGGCTGTAAAAATCATTTGCTCCGGTAACCGATAAAAGCCAATACATTGTAAGAGCGAGGTGGAGCAAGCTAATAGTAAAAAATGTGCTGTGGATTGACATCGTTATCAGCACTAACGAAAACGCGAGCGAACGCGTTTATTTAAGCGTGCTTATCGTTGTTATATGTTTATGTTTTTTAGTAAAAAATGCGCTTTTGATTGACAGTTGTGCCATCATTATCAGCACATACTCAAAAAAACTATGAGAGATTGGTAAATTTCCACGCCTTCACACAAAAACCCGCCCATTTCTGGGACCTATACTCTGTAAAACTAGTGCTGAAGAAGGTCACGTTCGTAAGAACGCTCTAGACTCACCTAATTGTAGAGAATGGTTGGTTTCAATAAATCAAAAACTTTGAGGCATTCAGAAGAGCAACATGTTATTAAAATATCCTTCAGTGTTTTGGAATGGTTGGCAGTTTGAAGAAGAAGCGGCAGGCAGAATACTTTACAAAATCGCAGATGACATGTGTTCCAGTTCAACAGCGAGGCAGAAGGAGAATCTTACGCCGACGAATATGTTGTCGACATTGATACAGAGTTGACATTTGAGTGAAAATTTCTATTTCGTACATCAGAAATCCAAGCAGATTGCCTAGCCTCGATTAGGAAATGTTCAAGAAGTCCATTGCTGATCTTCAGGTTGCTGAAGATTTCAAGGCTGCTAAATTCACTAACATGGATATGAACAAAAGGAAGATGTTAGTACAAAGCATAGCTACTGCTCTTAGATCCCGACTGGAGTACGAACTTAACTTTGTGCTTTATGCTGCAGGAAGTATCTCGCCTTGTGACAATATGACCTATGATATTGGAAAAAAACCAACGCGCAGCATAGTATCTACTTTTTTTCGGCTATTCCGCAGATGCTGTTGAAAAAGAAGTTGAGCGGCTTTCTCGTCAGCCAACAAGACGTAAGCCAGAGGAGGTGAAGCCAGAGTTCGACAAGGCCCAAAAAAGTATGCAATATTTACTTCCCGTGTTGCGAAAGCATATTCTGGCTCTTTCCCCATTACTTACCGCAAAAATCTGTTGGGCTTACTAGCAAAGCTAGTTCCCATTCCGACTAGCACGGCAGAGGTGGAGAGGGATTTTCTATCTACTCTGTTATCAGACAACGCAGAACCCGGTGGATCATCTAAGCAATTACTTAAGATTTGTCAACCTTCTACTGACATATTGTTTGTTATTTAGAAACTTCATCTAAAGGATTGTTATAAGTGGTCTAGACAGGCTGTCAGCGTATGACTTTTTGAAATATCCTAAAAGATGGTATGAAGAAACTTGTCAGCTACCTGCTGACTTTCTGGTGCTACCAGAGGGCCAGGAAAAAAACACAAAAGCGCTTAGAAGGAGAAAAATGTTTCAAATCCATTTTCGACACAGAACGCTTTTTGACGCAATTCTACTTCTACTCCGATGATCTTTTGAAAGAAGAAGATCTTTCAGGCAGCGAATTTGTTGTCTCTGACGTTAGCGATGGTGATATTGTTGATGATGACGTGCAGGAATTGTAAGTTGCTTATTGCTTTCGTTTTTTGTCGATGCAATGAAATAGGAGCACTGATCTTCACAAAGTCAATTTTTTTGATTTATTAGGTTGAACCGAAAGTTCTTTCGCACCAAATTCAAAAATTCATAACTTCTGAATTTTCCAGCCTATTAGAACGCTCTTATTTTTTTTCTGAAAGAGTAAGTCATGTTTTTTATAACGACTTCTTAGATGCTTGCTAATGATCTGTTGCGTAGATAGGAGCTGTAGAAGAAAATTAGTCAAAATTCGATTTTTCTGTGCAGGGTCATAAAAAATCGGAGACTTGCAACAAAAATCGGAGCAGTCAATATTTCTTTCACCAGCTCTTTCTAACAGTGCAAAGTTTGCGCCGATTGAGCGTCTCTCTGGAGAATTATGATTTCCCTGAAAAATGCCAAAATAAACCAAATTCGCCCTTTTGTATTGCTTGCTCGAAAATCATAACTTTTCATAGAGACCCTCAATCAGCGCAAACTTTGCACTGTTGGGAAGAGTTGGTGAAAGAACCTACAATTCCGACTGCTCCGATTTTGTTGCAAGTTTCCGATTTTTTACGACCCTACACGAAAAATTCAAATTTTGACCATTATTCTTCTATCGCTCTTATCTATGCAACAGATGACCATTAGTAAGCAGATAAGATGTCATTATAAAAAACATGACTTACTATTTCATATGAAAATAGAAGCAATCGAATCGGTGAGAAAAATCAAAGTCATGAATTTCTGAAATTGTGCGCAAGAACTTTCGGGACGACCTATACAATGTGTTGGCTTTTATGGGTTACCGGAGCAAATGATTTTTAAAGCCGGGAAGCAAAGAAGCCCTAACATGCTGTATACCATTCGAAAGCTGAGATCATGGGGAATCGAGGTTGACCGTCGACTTTTTTCTATGTCTTCTGTGCCGCGAGATATGAGGGTTTTTATGTACTCCAAACACCAACTGCTTTTTTGTCCACACTTTCTGCTTTCCATATAAACGCTACGAGGATAAATAAATAATGTAAATAAACATAAATACCGTTTCTTTTATAAATTTATGAGTGTACTTGTTGCTTGAGGCACTTAGCCTTTTAATACGATTTTTATCATATTCTCAGAGTACAATACCAATCTCAGCCCAGGTGAAGGGGGTCATCGGGAGTTTGGCCTCAAAGTGAAGGGGGTAAGATCCATCACTCAACCTATCGCCACTATGGTACATACTCAATGGCAATATAGTGTAATGCTTCAAATCGTGGGGGTAATCCGCAAGAAGAATTTTTCTTCTTTTGCAACCATTATCATCTTCAATCTTTCAAAAGCTGAGCGAGTTGCTATATTGCAATTTGAACAAACTTTTATTGTAAGAGATGTTTTTCGTCTTACGTTTTGGCAGGTCGATCTGTCTGCAGCCTAAAAATGTGCTACTTTCAAGGCAGAAATTTTTTGCAGAATCTGAGGGTAAATGAGCGAGAATACAAAAAAAATTTTCGAGAGGCTTCTTGGCAATTCAGAAAATTTTGATTTTCAGGTCGCCGTTGACCTTTTTTGATAGAATCCAGCAAGGCTTAGAGCCCACAAGAGGTGGCAAATTTTTTTAAATTGTAAAACTATTGAAGACTTTCGAAGTAAAGCATATGTAAACACACATGCAATTTTTTCAAAATTTTTGCAAATACTAGGCTGCTGCATAAGTTCTGCCCGTTTTCTGCTTTGTTTTGAAGAGCCATGTTCAAAACGGAAACGTCTTAAGATTAGAAATAAATTAGAAATTAGATTAGAAATTTTAGAAAGATTAGAAATTTTTCAATGTCATAGGTCATAATGTCACAAGGCGAGATACTTCCTGCAGCATAAAGCACAGAGTTAAGTTCGTACTCCAGTCGCAACCTGAAGATCAGCAATGGACTTCTTGGACATTTCCTCATTGAGGCTAGGCAATCTGCTTGGATTTCTGATGTACGAAATAGAAAGTTTCGCTCAAATGTCAACTCTGTATCAATGTCGACAACATATTCGTCGGCGTAAGATTCTCCTTCTGCCTCGCTGTTGAACTGGAACACATGTCATCTGCGATTTTGTAAAGTATTCTGCCTGCCGCTTCTTCTTCAAACTGCCAAACATTCCAAAACACTGAAGGATATTTTAATAACATGTTGTTCTTCTGAATGCCTCAAAGTTTTTGATTTATTGAAACCAACCATTCTCTACAATTAGGTGAGTCTAGAGCGTTCTCACGAACGTGACCTTCTTCAGCACTAGTTTTACAGAGTATAGGTCCCAGAAATGGGCGGGTTTTTGTGTGAAGGCGTGGAAATTTACCAATCTCTCATAGTTTTTTTTTGAGTATGTGCTGATAATGATGGCACAACTGTCAATCAAAAGCGCATTTTTTACTAAGAAAACATAAACATATAACAACGATAAGCACGCTTAAATAAACGCGTTCGCTCGCGTTTTCGTTAGTGCTGATAACGATGTCAATCCACAGCACATTTTTTACTATTAGCTTGCTCCACCTCGCTCTTACAATGTATTGGCTTTTATCGGTTACCGGAGCAAATGATTTTTACAGCCGGGAAGCAAAGAAGCCCTAACATGCCCTATACCATTCGAAAGCTGAGATCATGGGAATCGACGTAGACCGTCGACTTTTTTCTAGGTCATCTGTGCCGCGAGATATGAGGAATTTTATGTGCTTCAAAAATTAACTGATTTTGTGTCCTCACTTTCTGCTCTCCAAATGAATGCCACGAGGATAAATAAATAATATAAATAAATATAAGTACCATTTCTTTTGTAAATTCATGAATGTGCTGTTGTTTGAGATATTTAGCCTGCAAAACCTTTTAATAACGATTTTTATCATATTCTCAGAGTACAATACCAATCTCGCCCAGGTGAAGGGGGTCATCGGGAGTTTGGCCTCAAAGTGAAGGGGGTAAGATCCATCACTCCTCCTATCGCAATTATGCTACCGACCCAAATTTCACTATTTGACTTACCCGTACGAAAACACTCTGAGACGCAACTATGAATATACATACTTTGCACATCTCAACACATCTCAACAAGGCTTGCTGTGAACATTGAATACAATCATTTATATTTCGAATGGCTTCCAAAATTTTCGAAAATTTTTGAAAAATAGTGTCATTTGAAAAAGCATAGCCTAAACAGCGATTCATAGCAGAAAGTGAAAGTGCGTATGACTTTTGAAAAAAAAGTTTCTGTATATCAATTCTGGCGACTTCAAAATTAAAAAACACCTTTCCACGAGCCCTTTTTTTTCAGATATCGCTGCATCTATACATGTTTACTACATTATTATTCGCTGAATCTATGAAGCTGTGCACGACGGGAAGAAAGGAGAGTCGCTGTATCTTTATCGCCTGAGATGCTTTGATACGAAAGTCGATTAAATTCGTTTTACTGAGCTTCGACGATCCACCGCAGCTTTAGAGATAAGATATGTACATTGCCACCTAAAACTGTGCTAGAGTTCCGTGATGTCGCGGAATTCCACAAAATTCCCGGATTTCCGCGACTGGGAGTATCGCGGAATCATGCGAATCACGCGAACTACGCAGCGCCATGCCTCCCTTCGAAACGAATGTATTCGAAGTTAAAAAAGCGTTGCGCTCAGCTTAGCAAGGCGAAGCTTCTGTTATACACAAATAACCCCATTGTATCGAGTATCAGACAATTTGGTGATTTTCGCCCAACTACCGTATTCCTAGCTAACCTCGCTGTGTGGGCGAATGGCGAAAAATGAGCATCGGATTTGTGATCAGCACTTCCAATAACCCCCGGGACCAAAATTTTACACAACTTCAAATTTTTATGTTCAACGGTGCACTATGATACCCCCCCCTCCCCCATCATGCTTGATGAAACTCGGAGCAAAATCTACCCCGGAGGACTTTTTAGCTGCACCTCTGCGTTTGCACACTATTTCTCTTTCTCTAACCAAACTCGGAGTTGACTCCGAGTTTGGTTAGAGAAAGAGAAATAGTGTGCAAACGCAGAGGTGCAGCTAAAAAGTCCTCCGGGGTAGATTTTGCTCCGAGTTTCATCAAGCATGATGGGGGAGGGGGGGGGGGGTATCATAGTGCACCGTTGAACATAAAAATTTGAAGTTGTGTAAAATTTTGGTCCCGGGGGTTATTGGAAGTGCTGATCACAAATCCGATGCTCATTTTTCGCCATTCGCCCACACAACGAGGTTAGGTAGGAATACGGTAGTTGGGCGAAAATCACCAAATTGTCTGATACTCGATACAATGGGGTTATTTGGCACGCTGATCATGAATACCATAGTCATTTTTCGCCACTCGCCCATATAGCGCGGTTACGTAGGGATACGGTAGTTGGGCGAATATCACGAATTGGCTGAAACTCGGTACGGTGGGGTTTTTTGGCACGCTGATCACAAATACGATAGTCATCGCCATTGCTCACATAACGAGGTTACGGTAGGAATGCGGTAGTTGGGCGAAAATTACCAAATTGTCTGAAACTCGGTACAATAGGGTTATTTGGCACGCTGATCTTTCGCCACTCCACATAACGAGGTTACGGTAGGAATACGGTAGTTGAGCGAAAATTACCGAATTGTCTGAAACTAGGTGCAATGGGGTTATTTGGCACGCTGATCTTTCGCCACTCGCTTACATAGCGCGGTTACGGTAGGGATACGGTAGTTAAGCGAAAACCACAAAGTTGTCTGAAACTTGGTACAGTACGATTATCGTGGCACGTGATCACGAATATGTTATTCACTTGTGATTGCGGGTCATCCATGTAGCGAGGTTGCCGTAGCTACACAGTAGCTGGACTAAGATCACAAAATTCGCTGAAACTTGGTTGGTGGGCTATTTGCCGTGCTGATTATGAATATGTGTGTTAATCATGTTGCGTGAAAATGCAAATCGTGGCTTTCAGCAGCCAGCTATCAGTGCCGTATTTCTTGAAACTTTCTTGAACCTCTAAGCAGCTGCGCGCGCTGTGAAATCAAAGCCATAAGTCAAGTCTCATCCATATTTTCCAAAGCACCTGCGCACTAAGTGGTCTTATAGAAAGACCCTTGTTGCCACAAATGTGTCTATCTACTTAAACTTCAAAATTATTTTCGCAGGACCTTTTCAACCATAAAACAATGCAGCTGGGGGTAATCAATTCTTCTAAGGCTGGTATTTTCTGAATAGAAGATGATATCGTAAGTGGAGGTTGAGAATGAGGGGGGGAGTACGTATAGGTACTGTAGTGAATCACCTTTTTAGAGTGAAAAGGCACCATGCCTCTTGACGTGCTTGAACACGTAGGACGTAAGCAACAGTATTAATAGCGGCAGAATGGCAGTGGTGCTAGGGTGTTCTGTAGTCTAATGGTCCAGTGGTAGGCACTTCTCGCCGAGCAACGGGAGTTCGACTCCCGAGCTAGCCGCAGTGTTTTGTGATAAAGCGCATGTTAGCTCCTCAATAACCTTAGCGGCTCCACAAGTAGCAGCACGAAACTCCGCGCTTCAAAAACGAAACTCGGAGTTAACTCTGAGTTAACGCGCAGCTTTAAACTCTGAGTTTCGGCCAGATTACTAGTGGCCCTGGAAACCTGGCAAGCTGCTCAATGAGGTGCCGATAGAGCTAGATTAGGGACCTGCGCGTGTATTTTTTGTTGTATATACATATCTTCATCCTCTAAGATTACCACTTTGTTCTCTCTATCTAGAAGCATAATGCTACTCGATTGCCTATACTGTGTAACTTCGGATTTGCTTTGAAAACAAGTGATTTCTTAGCATCAACCAAAAAGATGACTTTGGAATGGTCTGTTAGAAAGGCAATAAGTAGCAGTAGCAGAGTTTATTATTAGCAAAGACATAAGCATTAAATTACTCCCAAATTCATAATCACCCTCGGATCAAGAATCAGTTTCAAAAGCATGAATCGCTTGGATTGGATGAGAGAATAGCACGCGTAGTTTATTAGTTTGCACTCTATTAATTTCACATTTGAATCTATGATCAAACTGATTAACCGTTACACCAAAATGAGCTTCATGCTTTCAAAGGTTACTACATAACGTTCATAATCAGTTGCACATGCACAATTCTAGAAAAACAAACGTGATTGTAACCGGAGATTTTTTTGCGTGACATTTCCAAAATGCAAATATTTTGAGAAATAGCTGCTCATTCCATTCACATGGAGATCAGCGATCTACGACTCTCAATATTGTGCAACTGCAAATTATATCGTGCATTATGGAATAAACTTCGTTCTTGGAAAAGGGAACTCCGCACAAATTCAGTCATGTTTACGAGGACAAAAATTCTGCAAATTTATTTGTGACTGCCTTTCCATTTGAATCAAATGTGTTTGCGCCTGCAAAAGAAACATCCATTTACTTCGTTTGCACCATTTTTTTGTTACCAACCGTTTTCGTCTTGGCCAAAAAATGCATTTCATGCTGAACACTTGAACAATCTTTGGGACGTGAGGATGCCGTTTGCGAAAAGGGATGAAGACAAAAAGCCGTTTGAGTTTGTTATTATAACTAAATGCGAGCACGAAATGCTTTTATCAACAACAACATGTTTTTCAGTCAAGTGATACTGATGCTCAGAATGCCTCAAACCTGATCATCGTCAAGAGCAATTTGCTCTTCAAACCTTGGCATACCTCGCGCGATTGCGATCGCTTAGCGATAGTGCATTGCTTCAATTTATAATTGAGTGTACGCGCATTCAAATTCCACAGAAGATACAACCTTTCGTCCATTTGCAAAAGTTGCATACACTATGCTTTTGTAGCCTGCAATTGTTGGATTTGAAGATATTTGACAGATTACCAAATAGCATGACGACTATAATCGCGCGAGGTCCGCCGGGGTTTTAAGCGGTGATTACGGTTTTCTTCAAATTTGTTCTGAATAATGGGGCTTACACTGACCCGAAATCTAAATGGTTTCTACTACGTTTAACATCCGATTTTGTACTACAATGACGGAATCTGTGTGAGTGCTGTGGAGTAGTCTTTTCACATATAGAACGCTTGTAGTTTGTTAATAAAATTTATCCACAAGGACAATAAGTGACAAATTATCCTAATATATTCGAATCGTAAGTATCCCTGCACTTCTAACTGAAAAAGTTGAAATCGAATTTTCGTTCCTCATAAAGAACAAAAAACATTTCTTTATTATAATTAATTCATTGCAACGTTGCTTCCGTGAATAGCGTTATCCAATTGTTCAAAGTGTCAAATGTCAAAATTCCATTTCACTTCCTCAAGGGGGTTATCGGATGTGCTGATTACGAAAATGGCACTCATTTTACTTGTTAGGACCTCAGTATAGGGTTACGGTAGTCATACGGTAGGCGACAAGTGATCACGAATTTTTGCGAAAATTTGTGTTTTGGGGTTAGTGAAGATGCTGATTATGAAAATGGCACTCATTTTACTTATTAGGACCTCAGTATAGGGTTACGGTAGTCATACGGTATGTGGTAACGAATTTCTGTGAAAACTTGCGTTTTGGGGTTATCGAAGGTACTGATTACGGAAACAACACTTACTTTTCTGGCTATGGCCTTAGAATAAGGTTACGGTAGTCATACGGTGGGTGACAAAAGATCACGAATTTTGTAAAGAAAAACCCTCTCATAGGATACGTTGGTATGCTGATTGCAGAACTGCTCTCCTTCATATTCAGTAGTGAGTCGAAATTGCGGGAAAATAAGAACGAAGCAGATTGCCGAAAGAAAGGAATATTTCCCTGAACAAAGGGATGTGATGTAAAGACTAATTTCATAAGCAAAGGGGTGTGCTGTGCCTGCGGTGTAGGGTCCCCAAACGTTTTCTACAGTAACATCATAGTCTGAATGAGTGCGTAGGAGCATCCATCGTAATTTAGTGCCTATACAACACCAACCCTTATCCACATGAGCGTTGATCCGGTACGTCCAAAAGTCAGTTGCGATGTTGTTTTTTTTTACAATTCAAGTCCCTCGTACAGAGAGCAGATGATGTTGGCGAAGATGAACTAAGCGACAGTTTCGAGCGTCTCCTGATCGAAAGTGACGAGGAAGCTGCTTTCACCGCGGACAATCACTCAAAAGGATACGCAATCTGAAGAAGACGAAGAGATTGAAGATGAGGAATTCACCGACGAACGGAATACCAAAGCTTCATGGTCAGATACTATCACTACACATGATGCATGGTATTTCGATGATGATTGCGGTATTGATCATGCCATATTAGACTCCTGTTCATCTCCTATCGATTTTTTCATTTTTTTAGTTACTCGCTTTACGAGATTACTGGAGCACTAGGCGTGTTTCTGGTGGGAACCCAATCGGCAACCAAGTCATGACACGAGTTAGGTTTGAAAAACTTCTTGGATATCTTCATCTCGTTGACAACGCTACGTACGATGGGACCGACAGGCTATACAAGATTTCGACTTTTCTAAATTTGTTCAATACCACGTGCAAACGGATTTTTAGGCCAGAAAAGAAAATTTGCATTGACGAGTTGATAGTTCCGTTCAGAGGAAGGCTACTGTTTTGACAATGCATACCCAACAAGCGCCACCGCTACGGGATCAAGATGTTCAAGCTGTGTTCCAAAAGCGGATTCACCCACAAAATAATGGTTTACGCTGAAAGAGACCAGTCTAGGCTTTTGAAGAGAAAAACGCATCTCGTTGGCACCATCAGAAGAAATCGGAAAGGTCTACCGAAAGCAGTAGTGGAAAGGAAATTGAAGAGGGACGAATTTGTAGCACAGCAAAACGATCTAGGAATCACTGTACTGAAGTGGCGCGACAAGAGAGATGTTCTCATGTTATCAACCTTTCACGATGACAAAAAGGATGAGCAGGGAAAGCCGCTAATTATTGGAGATTACAACAAATCAAAATTATTCGTTGATACAAGCGACCAAATGGCCTCGTACACACCTTTAGTGAGAAAAACAAGCAAGTGGTACATTCGTCTATTCTTTCACACTCTCACCAAGACAACACTCGTAAATGCTTGGAGGTTGTACAGCGACTACGTGAAAAAAGTCCATCTGACGGAATTCAAGATAGAAGTGATAGAGTCGCTACTAGATCTCAGAGGAACAACCTCTGGATACATTCTAGAAGAGATTCATGGCCCCAAATCTGCTACAAGGAAGAGATGCGTTGCTTGCTACAACTCAGACAATTGTTTCGGAAAGTTTGCGGGCGCTTGCCCGACCACCATTCATCCATGCCGCGACCCGCCCGCTAAACGCATATTGGGCCCGATAAGCGCCCGTTATGCATCATTAAAGTGCCCGCTACGCGCCAATAGTTGACCCGCTGTGATGTTTGAGAACCGCCCGATAAGCGGCCGCCGGAAAGCCCGCTACATACCCGGTATGCCCTTACGGCTGGCCCGAAATGCTGGCACAGGAGACAGCCTGAAGCAGTCAGACCTCAGCCCATTTATAGCCCTTCAAGCGTATTTACTCCTTCTCATGCAAACACAAGAAACTGGAAATATTTTATTGATTTCAGGCTTTATATGTGAAATTCAAAACAAAATTTCGTGGCATGGATGAATGGTGGTCGGGCAAGCGCCCGCAAACTTTCCGAAACAATTGTCTGAGTTGTAGCAAGCAACGCATCTCTTCCTTGTAGCAGATTTGGGGCCATGAATCTCTTCTAGAATGTATCCAGAGGTTGTTCCTCTGAGATCTAGTAGCGACTCTATCACTTCTATCTTGAATTCCGTCAGATGGACTTTTTTCACGTAGTCGCTGTACAACCTCCAAGCATTTACGAGTGTTGTCTTGGTGAGAGTGTGAAAGAATAGACGAATGTACCACTTGCTTGTTTTTCTCACTAAAGGTGTGTACGAGGCCATTTGGTCGCTTGTATCAACGAATAATTTTGATTTGTTGTAATCTCCAATAATTAGCGGCTTTCCCTGCTCATCCTTTTTGTCATCGTGAAAGGTTGATAACATGAGAACATCTCTCTTGTCGCGCCACTTCAGTACAGTGATTCCTAGATCGTTTTGCTGTGCTACAAATTCGTCCCTCTTCAATTTCCTTTCCACTACTGCTTTCGGTAGACCTTTCCGATTTCTTCTGATGGTGCCAACGAGATGCGTTTTTCTCTTCAAAAGCCTAGACTGGTCTCTTTCAGCGTAAACCATTATTTTGTGGGTGAATCCGCTTTTGGAACACAGCTTGAACATCTTGATCCCGTAGCGGTGGCGCTTGTTGGGTATGCATTGTCAAAACAGTAGCCTTCCTCTGAACGGAACTATCAACTCGTCAATGCAAATTTTCTTTTCTGGCTATGGCCTTAGAATAAGGTTACGGTAGTCATACGGTGGGTGACAAAAGATCACGAATTTTGTAAAGAAAAACCCTCTCATAGGATACGTTGGTATGCTGATTGCAGAACTGCTCTCCTTCATATTCAGTAGTGAGTCGAAATTGCGGGAAAATAAGAACGAAGCAGATTGCCGAAAGAAAGGAATATTTCCCTGAACAAAGGGATGTGATGTAAAGACTAATTTCATAAGCAAAGGGGTGTGCTGTGCCTGCGGTGTAGGGTCCCCAAACGTTTTCTACAGTAACATCATAGTCTGAATGAGTGCGTAGGAGCATCCATCGTAATTTAGTGCCTATACAACACCAACCCTTATCCACATGAGCGTTGATCCGGTACGTCCAAAAGTCAGTTGCGATGTTGTTTTTTTTTACAATTCAAGTCCCTCGTACAGAGAGCAGATGATGTTGGCGAAGATGAACTAAGCGACAGTTTCGAGCGTCTCCTGATCGAAAGTGACGAGGAAGCTGCTTTCACCGCGGACAATCACTCAAAAGGATACGCAATCTGAAGAAGACGAAGAGATTGAAGATGAGGAATTCACCGACGAACGGAATACCAAAGCTTCATGGTCAGATACTATCACTACACATGATGCATGGTATTTCGATGATGATTGCGGTATTGATCATGCCATATTAGACTCCTGTTCATCTCCTATCGATTTTTTCATTTTTTTAGTTACTCGCTTTACGAGATTACTGGAGCACTAGGCGTGTTTCTGGTGGGAACCCAATCGGCAACCAAGTCATGACACGAGTTAGGTTTGAAAAACTTCTTGGATATCTTCATCTCGTTGACAACGCTACGTACGATGGGACCGACAGGCTATACAAGATTTCGACTTTTCTAAATTTGTTCAATACCACGTGCAAACGGATTTTTAGGCCAGAAAAGAAAATTTGCATTGACGAGTTGATAGTTCCGTTCAGAGGAAGGCTACTGTTTTGACAATGCATACCCAACAAGCGCCACCGCTACGGGATCAAGATGTTCAAGCTGTGTTCCAAAAGCGGATTCACCCACAAAATAATGGTTTACGCTGAAAGAGACCAGTCTAGGCTTTTGAAGAGAAAAACGCATCTCGTTGGCACCATCAGAAGAAATCGGAAAGGTCTACCGAAAGCAGTAGTGGAAAGGAAATTGAAGAGGGACGAATTTGTAGCACAGCAAAACGATCTAGGAATCACTGTACTGAAGTGGCGCGACAAGAGAGATGTTCTCATGTTATCAACCTTTCACGATGACAAAAAGGATGAGCAGGGAAAGCCGCTAATTATTGGAGATTACAACAAATCAAAATTATTCGTTGATACAAGCGACCAAATGGCCTCGTACACACCTTTAGTGAGAAAAACAAGCAAGTGGTACATTCGTCTATTCTTTCACACTCTCACCAAGACAACACTCGTAAATGCTTGGAGGTTGTACAGCGACTACGTGAAAAAAGTCCATCTGACGGAATTCAAGATAGAAGTGATAGAGTCGCTACTAGATCTCAGAGGAACAACCTCTGGATACATTCTAGAAGAGATTCATGGCCCCAAATCTGCTACAAGGAAGAGATGCGTTGCTTGCTACAACTCAGACAATTGTTTCGGAAAGTTTGCGGGCGCTTGCCCGACCACCATTCATCCATGCCACGAAATTTTGTTTTGAATTTCACATATAAAGCCTGAAATCAATAAAATATTTCCAGTTTCTTGTGTTTGCATGAGAAGGAGTAAATACGCTTGAAGGGCTATAAATGGGCTGAGGTCTGACTGCTTCAGGCTGTCTCCTGTGCCAGCATTTCGGGCCAGCCGTAAGGGCATACCGGGTATGTAGCGGGCTTTCCGGCGGCCGCTTATCGGGCGGTTCTCAAACATCACAGCGGGTCAACTATTGGCGCGTAGCGGGCACTTTAATGATGCATAACGGGCGCTTATCGGGCCCAATATGCGTTTAGCGGGCGGGTCGCGGCATGGATGAATGGTGGTCGGGCAAGCGCCCGCAAACTTTCCGAAACAATTGTCTGAGTTGTAGCAAGCAACGCATCTCTTCCTTGTAGCAGATTTGGGGCCATGAATCTCTTCTAGAATGTATCCAGAGGTTGTTCCTCTGAGATCTAGTAGCGACTCTATCACTTCTATCTTGAATTCCGTCAGATGGACTTTTTTCACGTAGTCGCTGTACAACCTCCAAGCATTTACGAGTGTTGTCTTGGTGAGAGTGTGAAAGAATAGACGAATGTACCACTTGCTTGTTTTTCTCACTAAAGGTGTGTACGAGGCCATTTGGTCGCTTGTATCAACGAATAATTTTGATTTGTTGTAATCTCCAATAATTAGCGGCTTTCCCTGCTCATCCTTTTTGTCATCGTGAAAGGTTGATAACATGAGAACATCTCTCTTGTCGCGCCACTTCAGTACAGTGATTCCTAGATCGTTTTGCTGTGCTACAAATTCGTCCCTCTTCAATTTCCTTTCCACTACTGCTTTCGGTAGACCTTTCCGATTTCTTCTGATGGTGCCAACGAGATGCGTTTTTCTCTTCAAAAGCCTAGACTGGTCTCTTTCAGCGTAAACCATTATTTTGTGGGTGAATCCGCTTTTGGAACACAGCTTGAACATCTTGATCCCGTAGCGGTGGCGCTTGTTGGGTATGCATTGTCAAAACAGTAGCCTTCCTCTGAACGGAACTATCAACTCGTCAATGCAAATTTTCTTTTCTGGCCTAAAAATCCGTTTGCACGTGGTATTGAACAAATTTAGAAAAGTCGAAATCTTGTATAGCCTGT